>QEAR01000045.1:58150-165212 GCA_006535965.1 Spizellomyces sp. 'palustris' | reverse complement strand
CAGTAGTGGTGGGCTCCACTGTAGTGGTAGTAGTTGTGGGCACCGTTGTAGTAGTTTCTACCGTGGTCGTCGTTGTGGTAGTTGTAGGAACCGTTGTAGTAGTCGTGGTGGTCGTCGTGGTAGTAGTAGTCGGGACCGTTGTCGTTGTCGTGGTGGTAGTGGGAACCTTTGTCGTGGTAGTAGTGGTCGGGACCGTTGTTGTTGTCGTGGTCGTAGTGGGAACCTTTGTCGTGGTAGTAGTGGTCGGGACCGTTGTTGTTGTCGTGGTCGTAGTGGGAACCTTTGTCGTGGTAGTAGTGGTCGGGACCGTTGTCGTTGTCGTGGTCGTAGTGGGAACCTTTGTCGTGGTAGTAGTAGTCGCGACCGTTGTTGTTGTCGTGGTCGTAGTAGGAACCTTGGTCGTGGTAGTAGTAGTGGTGGTAGCAACTGTGGTCGTTGTGGTAGTAGGCACCTTTGTGGTCGTGGTGGTGGCAACAGGAACAACTGTCGTCGTGCTGGTCGGCGTGCTGGAAGTACTAGGAATGACAACCACAACAGGAGGACAATATTGAACCATCTCTACTGTAGCTTGGAAGAAACTGTCCGTAACTTTGTTCCCCAACGTAGTGTCAATGATGTCCTGGAGCTTGTACAACCGCATCATACCGTTCCCTTCCAAAATCTGAGCCTGAAGCGTCTTGCGCATTCCGTTTGCAACGAGCGCAGAGTAGGTAGCTTGTTGGTCAAAGTTTTGGAAAGTAGTAGCGTTTTGAACGGTCAAGTCGGGGTGACCGAATTGCATGATGGTCGTGTGGGTGTGAAGGGGGTCAAAGTCCTTTTTGTTGTTCTCGGTGTAGTACAAGCTGTTGCTGTCGTAGCTGGACATGGATCCTTGAGTGTTGGCGTTTGCATCAGACTTTATCAGCACGTTGAGCTGGACCTGGTTCGCGAGAAGGAGCTGTGCAGTCGCATCGATTTCAGCCTGGTAGGTATCTTCCATGGTGATTGGGTCATTCGATGTACGGTAGTATTGACTGTACCGAGTCCAGAAACTCTTGGGACTAAAGTTGGGCTCAAACTGAGAACCGCACATGTACCACCAGTATCCGTTAGCGCAAAGAGAGTTTGAGCTTGATTGACCCGTCATCCGGTATTTGGCCAGCGTTGGAAGGTCACTGTCTTCGTCGGTAGCCATGATGACGGATTTGGTCACGCCTGATCGCCAGGTCAGTTTGCATGGTGAAGTTGTGCATCCCGACAAAAAGTCTGCACCGTCGTTGCCAGCAAACGCCATACGCAACGCTTCGAAACTGGCTTCCTGACCACCACGCTTACAACCAATGTTGCCCAGCGTAGTTGTTGTTGCGGCGGTATCAGACTATCATTGGAACAAGAATGTGAGTAACTTGACGTGCGTATTCAAAACATCAGACTAAATGACATACCGTAAAAGACTGCAACAGGATAGGCTGATCACCAAAAGCAGCAACGGCAAACCGTGCGTCAGTAACATTTTGTTTTTTAAGAGCAGTCACAAAGCTCTGCATGCGAGCAGTGATTTGGTCGATATAGGGACACATGGAACCACTAGCATCGATCAAAAAGAGAAAGTCGGTCGAGGTATATCGCTGCACCTCACGGGTGGTACACCCAGAAGCGGCAGTAGTGGTCGTGGCGGCATTGACTGTAGTTGTTACTGTTTGAAGGGCTAGGAGGGCGGTGAGAGCCAACCCCCAGCCAGTGCGGAAGGACGGCATTTTCAAAGAACAGCCCGGTATGGTATGGGGTATTGGGCTTTCTCTCTCTCTCTCCTTTGTAAAGAAGGTTATTCCCTGTAGAACTTACGAAGCAACACGAGCGCGAAACCAAAAGAGGGGCAGGGGTGGTAGGCCAGGAATTTATATAGGTCTATTGTCGTGGGAAAGGCCAAGCAAGAAAAAACAAAAGAGTGGCAAAAACATAATTGTTGTTATTTTCGTCTCATTGTTCGGCCTTTTCTGCGGGTTCCGTTACCTTTCTAATCATTCCGACCAATAGGATGTTTATATGGACGCTCATTGTTTGGGTAAACGAACAAAGGCGATTGGATGTGCCATCTGGAAAGCCTTGTAAGCAGACGCTATTGTTTATTATGTACACGACGCGTGTTGCGCGTATTTATAGGTCATGACGAGGTGATCGTATGGTGGGTAGATGACACGCTGTTTCTATTCTTGGAGTGAGCCATCGGATTTTATGATGATGGGACATCTATTTTAGGCAACATTTTATTGTTTTGTTTAAAGTGTGTTTGTTTATTTTTTCCTATGCGGATGAGCAGGAAAAAAAAAGGACGATTTTCATTTCTGGAAAAATGCAGCAAATGGACCGTCGGTCCCGTCCCGAACCGTTCTCGACAAACACAAAAGTTTAAAAGGAACAAGAACGACGAGTGTTAACCTTGTTAAAACCCGCGGCACATTTGCGGAGCGTTTTTGAACCTTGTTTTCCAACCTCCGCTTTCACGTAAGCAGATCCCCACGTGACTATTGATACGCACGTGGCCACCTGTGGGGACCGCCGCTGGAGGGTTTTGTGCGCCTGTAACCCGAGAAACGGGAAAGTCTCAGCGACAAGCCTTGCCGCGCCGCCCACACGGCAAAACGAAGGAGAGGCGAGACGGTTTTGCAAAACGATATTTGATGCAAGAAATACGCAAAATAGTTGGAGTCAAGACAATGCATCAAACGGAACGCCAGAGGAGGAGAGATGGCTGAAGGGAGGAAGTCATTGGTGGACCATTGGGAGATCAAGGACTAGAAACGGCAAGCTCAGCCCCGTTTGCCCTTGTCTACTAATCCATATGGTCCACCACCATCCATAACAACATCCATATGGCATCTCTACGACAGCCAACAATGAGCCCATTCATGCCATGATCGCCATGGGCCATTCGCTTCTCGTCGTCGTCGTCGTCGTCGTCGTTGGAGCCGATATAAAAATAACAATAAAAAAATGTCCAATAGGGCGGACAAGGAAAATAAAACGAAAAAACATTTGACGCAAACGGCAAGTTGAACAGATTTCCTTCCCGTCTTGTGATTTGATGGACATTCAAATTTGGCTCTTTTGTTGTAGATTTTGGCTGCAGAGATTCATGACTTGCATTCCAATTGCATTCTAATGACACTAGTGCATTCGCACCATTCTACACATTTTTCTTTAGCGTTTTCTTGTATTCGAATCAGTGAATAAAATGGAATATAATGTGGAATGTAAACTATGTAGCCACGGCTCGCCTTGCGTCTTTTTCGTCGTCGTTCCGCTTTTTATTTTAGAACAGCCTTCTGTGCTCTTTCCCCCAGCCCCGTTCGTCGTCGTCGTCGTCGTCCGTTCATTTCGTCCATTCCGTCGCTCGCAGCAGCAACAAAACCCTACACACGCAACCATCCTTTCATCGTTTTTGTCTTCAGCGCTGGTCGCTTTCTCTCCCCCCTACCTACACACGCACGCTCGCCGCTGCCGCCTCGCCCCGCCGTTTTGCATTGCTGGGCTCCCCCTTTTTCGAGATTGCCCTCCGTTTTTTTTTTTCTTTACGCAACTTACGACGCCTCCGGAAAGCACGCAAATCGAGTACGCACGCACACTTTTTTTTTGCATTATCAACGATCCCTAGGCTCTTTCATTTCCCGCATTGGTGGATTATTGATACACACAAAACCATGGCCTACCTCCACGAGCGCCGCCATAGGCCCGCCATGACCTTGGCCCTGCCTGCATACAATGTGAATCAAGGGCCAGGTCCCATGAGTGCTCCTGTTGCTTACTCGCCAGTGCAATCGCCCCTCTCGCCCAACATCCTCTCACCTCTGTCAGCTGTGACAGAGTATGGAATGGACCCCGCCCTCCATGGCGTAGCGTACTATATGGATGGGCGTGAAGGCATGGTCCGTCCTCAAAGCACGTCACCCGAGTCTGGTGCTGAAGACGGCGGCGGCATGCGCTTCATTAATGCTACAGTCGAGTCTGTCAAAGAGCAAATCATTAGAGAAGAGACAATGCCCAAAAAGAAACGAGTGCGGACATCAACGACTCAGCTCAACGTTTTGCAACAGGCGTTTGCTCAGGATCCCATGCCAAGCGCCGCCGTGCGTACTGCTCTTGCAGAAAAGCTTGGAATGACGAGCAGGGCTGTCCAGGTTTGGTTCCAAAATCGCCGTGCAAAGATGAAATTGGACCAAAAGCGCGGTTCGGCCGCTGGCTTGCTTGAACGCACTGCCTTCTTGCAGAGTCCGCCTCTATCCTCTGCTGTCTTGAACAGCGTGGATGACGTTTCCGTCAAAGTGGAAGTTGCGTCAACGAATGACGCCGCTCTGCGCGCTGAACCCGACGATACGGCTTCGCAGGCTGCTATCGCCGCCAGCAGCCCAGTCAGCACAAAGGCGCCACGGTCAGTGCAACGGCTGCGTACGACGAGCAACAACGGATACCTTGGCCCGCAAAACGTGGCTGCTAATCCCAACCTTGCCCGACACAATTCGCTACCAAATATTCATCATCCCGACACCGCGACTCCGGGATATCCATCTCCAGCTTCCTCTCATGTGTCGCTACCTCTCCCGCACATGATGTCACGCCACAACTCGATCGACTGCGGGGACTGCATCACGGACGTACCTCCCATACCGCCTAGTCCCACTTTTTCCAATCCGCCCTCTCCTTCCTTTGCCCGCCGCCCCAGTTTACTACGAACTCCAAATGCCTCCCCGGCTCTGCAAACAACCTACTTTGCCGCCCCCCGAACGTCGAGTCCGTCTCTCAAGCATGCACATCATCCGTACTTTCCTTCGCGGATGGTGAGTAGAAGACACTCTGTATTTGAGCAGGTACCTTCCGGTCGCGTCATATACCCACATGGCGAAGGGAGAATGCCAGGATCCCCTCTATCAGACATTCATGAGGGAACCGTCATGCAAGATGCCGTAGACCCTGGCACTCTGGACCTTCACCTCCTCCACATCCAACAACAACAGCAACAGCAACAGCAGCAGCAGCAATCCTCTCCCCCGTTGATCCAGTCCATCCTCCCTGGTGATTCCATAGAGTTCTTTAACGGACAGGCTCAAGTCGATCCGAACCAATCTGCCCCGACCCTGTGCCAGCCACTCCATATTGACGAGTATATAACGTCTACTGACACACAGGCAGACTTGCTGTCCCCGTCTTACTCTCACCCAACTTGGGAGACGCAGCAGCAAGCCCAATTGACTCTTTCTGCTCCGCTACACCTGGACCCAGAGCTCCTCAACTCTACTACAAACTCACTCGAACAACTTCAATTGACGACCATCACCGAAGACGAACTGTTTAACGGATACAGCACCTTTTCGCAGCATCCTGTATCCATTCTGGACATGTCGTCTCTACCCCCTGCGGCCGATATCTCTCCACCAGCCGCGAATCCCATGCACGGGCACAAACGGAGCAACAGCTGGATGCGGAGGAGCATGAGCAGCCCGGATATCTACGGGTTTGTGGGCATGGTGCGGGGTGCACCGAGTGCGCTGCCAGCGTTTGACGCGGAGCAGTGATGCACATGAACAACCGAAACATGTTGGGTTTATCTATATATTATTTAAATGGACGCTTTTTGTTGCGACACCTTGGGCCCCTTGCAGCAGGGAGGGTATTGGGACGGTGCTCTTTTTTTCTTTCTTTGACCGGCTGGTACGGACATCTTTTGGACACTTGTTCCCAATAGTGTTTTTCTTTCTCGCTTTTCGAGTTTTGCTTGTTCTCGTTTAGTGTTGAAATTGGAATGCACACGGATAGTTGTTAGTGGGGGTTTTTTTTTACATTTGGAAGCATGGACATGACATATTCTATTGTCTCACGGACTCTATTTTATAATTCTTGTATCTTATTTTTAATTATCTTTTTTTTTCTTTTTGTTTTTACCCATTTATTTTTGTGTGCGCATTGACTGTTGTGCTTTATACTGTAATGTGGAAACAAACCATGTCGTTTGCTAGTCAACCCATTCTTTTCGCATTTTGACACACTCTTCGGTTGGGCTTTTCTATTTCATCCTATAGATTGGGGTCACCCTACCAGGCTCCTTTTTCACGGTCCATTTTGTTTATGATGAGTCGTAATCCCTCGTCGATTTGACTTTCACGGACTGTGAGATTTCGCTTTCTTGCAGGCTTGTAAAAGCAATATCAACGTTTTTTCAAAGTCAGCTCTGATCCGAGTCCAAATTCAAACATGTATAAATCGTTTTAGGTTATCTAAAACTGTCCAACTTTTTTGTCCCGTCTCCTCAGGATGTTTACGATATGTTATTGTGGTTCTCAACTTGGTCCCAGTCAATATCTTTAAACTAGTGTTTTTTATTTTATTTTCATTGCTCGACTAGGATTTTTGAAAAAACGGTCGCTTCGCGAGTAACAAAACGTAACTCACTCTCTTTGTATCTCTTACTCGTAACCTCATTACATATGCCATCGGATGGGCTCTTGCTTTGCGTTCAAAAACCAATTACAAAAAAATCATGTTCTGCAACCTAAGGTTAAAATAACAAGTCTAAGCTGGATATGAGAGGTGGCACTCACTTGGCTTGCATTTCTTTTTGTTTTGTTCATTATTTTTCCTCTTGCTATGCATAGTAAAGTTGAATGGGAGACCCAAATTATGAGCTGCTAGCTAGGGTTGGACCATAGTTTGCCATTGTCCCAAAAGTTCCTAACGCAAATTGGGGGGTTTTTGTAAACAGTTAACCTGAACCTTGTTGACCAAGGAGAGATTTAGGTGCCATTCCTTTTTGAGAGTTTTACGAGTTTTAGAGTTTTGGATGGGATGGCGGATTTCCTGCGATTGTTAAAAAGTCTTTTACAAAAACCTTTAGTAAACTCTCGTAAAAAAAGAAATGTTTCCCTGCAAAGTGATGGTTAACCTTAAAATAGGGTTCAAGAAAAAAAAACCAATCCGTTCAGAATCAAAAGTTCCATCAATGTCCACCCCTCCATTTTGCCAATCAACTCTTCCATGTTTTGGACTCGTCCTAAACCCTTTGTTGCCGTTGTAGCTAACTAGTGTTGCTCGGTTATATCGCATGTCTATTCATTGCCTTTTCGAATTTACTTTCGTCAAAGTTATACAAAAGAATCATAAAAAAAAAGATACGTACCCAATACCAAAAAACCACACAAGAGTACCTTCCTACCAACAACAACATCCACAGTATCCAACACTTTTCTTTCTTTTTTACGTATTAGGAAACAAAGTCTACAAAGCATCCAAAGCATATCTATCCATATCCATGCAAAAACTCGTTCCATCATGATACGGACATTCCTGCATCGTCCTCTACCAACTCGATTTGCATTTCTCCCCATCTCGTGGTGGGTGTCGCAGAAAGAAAAGTACAGAGTAGTCGGGGTGTGAACCAAATGACTGGCTTTGAAATGCCTGCTTTTCAAACAGTTCATGCATTGTTTGAAAACTTGATCATTACCTGTTTTGATGCTCTAAAGACCTGCTTTTTGCGGTTTCTATTATTTGGTTCATATGCAAGCTGTAAAACTAACCATCCAGAGTGTATTCTTTGTTTCGCGAAGTATGGCATTTATTCCACATCCTATTGTACTCTGTATTCAACTTTAACAGATGCCTGGTCGTATTTCTTCTAAAAAGTCGCTTTCATCCGCAACAATCGATGTTTAGTTAGCAAAAGGAATTTTCAACGTACACTATCGAGCCTACCAGGATTCGAACCTGGAATCTCCTGATCCGTAGTCAGGCGCCTTATCCATTGGGCCATAGGCCCTCGTTGCAATTATGGGACATGAGGATTTTGAATGGGGTACATTCTTCACTACAGGCTGTTTGTAACAGTTCCACCGATTCTCAACTTTGCAAACGCCCAATTTCCTGTTCAATCCACAGCGTCACCCCATACCTCCACACGTCCATCACCAGTATCCGCAGGCCGCTGCAGTGTCGGACGTTCGGTACCCCTATTTTAGCTCCCAAGGCGCATTTTGCAATCAAGTACGGACAGGGAACAAAGAGCTTGAATAAGAAATAAGAAAGCAGAAGGTGATAGTGGAAGACAAGGAGCGATTGGATGCGTGACACGATGCGAATGCTGGCCATCGAAAGGACCCCGGGAGTCAAACACGTAGGATTTCATCATCAAATTATAGATGGACTACCCCCCATATTTACTAGTTGCCTAGCGGATTTCTTTTGGAAAACCAGTTGCACCTTGTACTGGATTGTGTTGCACCACCAAAAGACCAGGCATGAACAAGAGCACAACGTCACGGTCAATGACGCTTTCATGTATACTTGTTCCACCACTTTAGGAGCAATAAAGTTTCTGTGGTCAGAACTGCCGATACCTTTTTAATTAATCTGTGATTCTCCGTTTGTTCAGTTCAGTAGAATATGCAACATCCATTGGCCAACTGCCATAATGGAAATCGAGTAATTTGTGGTACCCGATATGTTGTGCTTCAACAGATGGAAAGGGATTCTGGGTTATGGTGCTGTGTGTAAATTTGCTCATCTGCGTCCATGATTTGCGGGACAAGGGCATTCAGTAGATAACTGGTACACTGAAGGTATCCAGTGGGAAATACTTGACTATGAGCTTGACCGCAGCACCGAAAGAAGGCGGCCTGCCTCTGATAAAGGCAGTCAGGAAGATTTCTCCCAAAACAAAAATTCAAACTTGCGAATATGTGCAGTAATTCCTAGATCGCTAAACAGTGTTTGATAGAAAAGTTTCCGGATTTATTATATCTCTGACAATTATGGCTTCTTGGATATGCTGGTCTTTTCAAGATGAATGCCATCATTATGGCTCAACATGAACACTTGAGCACGTACCAAGCTTGGTCATCACCCTCTGACAAGCGTCCACACTGATGAGGGTGTCCTGAAGCATAGCAGACATGGCCCACAGTCTTCGCTACGTTTTGCTAGCACCTCGAGAGCTCAAAAAGAGCATGACCTGTTTCCTCGACAAAATGTTTTGGATGTATTCCGTCATCTTTTTGGCATTCAATTGATAGGTATCGTCATCTCCTTCTAGTGGCTGTCCGACACAATGTCGATTCCTACATGCTCAGTAGGGCGGTCCCAGTTATGTTACCCGGAGTAGGTGATGTCGAATTCAAAGCTGCCATCCAATAAGGCTGGACCGGGGAGAAAGGCTTCAAAACTTTTTCGAATTATATACATGTGGAGGATACTCCAGTCCAAATTGTGGGTTTACTGATTCTTGCCCATTTCGCCAGGGCCATTTTCGAGATCGTTTGCCCATTTTCGCCGGGTAGAATATTGAGCACTTGCTTTCAAATCTGAATCCTCTACAGCAGCACACCTAGTTGCAATGGGACGGATGGACGGAAAATGTTGGGATTCCCCTCGTCGACAGGGCGGCCAAGGCAACACCGAGGGGGAGATGCTGGTACCACAGACACTCTACGCAAGATTAATGCTGCTTTGTCCGTTCCATCTCTTTTGACAGGCTATCCATCAACGGGCAGGTGAGGTTTGGAAAGTGAGTGGAAGAAAAGTTGGCGGTTGCTGATGCGACCGATTAGGTGCGAGCGACGTTCAATACGACCAGGATGGATTTTGGGTTTGAAAAGTGGGGGAATACTGCCTTGATGTCCCAATGTTGTAGTCACTCACAGTTGAGGCTACTACTGCTGGACCAGTAAAGTAAAGTTAACGATTGATGGGGTTTATACCCAGATGACTTGAATTCTTTCATTCAATCCTCGGCAGCCATTAGCAGATTTGGTGATGAGATTGAAACTAACTCTCTCGATAGTTTGTTATTTTCTGTGAGTCGTTGGTTGTATTGAATGCAGCTCCAACTTGTTTCCTACTGGTTGTGAAGCAGGTCATGTCAGAATAAATCGGTGATTGGGTAAGCGGCCGGAGTTATCCTGGCAAGACTCCTTGTGGCTCTGCGAGCTGACAGGCCAACCATGAAAGAACGATACATGTCGATTTTTTTTGACGAAGTTATACCTATTTTATGTTGGGCATGCAACATGGGCAAACATTTGAAAAGTTATCTGTCTTCTACAAATTAAATGTCCGATGTTGATCGGGTGTTGTTGTGGCCGTGCCCTTGGTCGTCGTCATTGAGGGTTCGTTGCCGTTTTTGCGACACATTGACCCTATCGTGAGATTTATGCTGAGGGATTGTGTGTTGACACGGTGTCTTCTTGCAAAGTTCTTGCTTTTGATGTGTCGGGCTTTTGTTTTTTTATTTGAGAAAGACAACGTGGATTCCAAGTAGCTAGATTAGTCACTTACTGCCGCAATTTCTCGCCATGCCATCCGTATTATCGCCGCCGCTCCTCCAAGGAGCGAACGAGAGTCGGAATCCTCTCCGCTTCCTGCGGACCGTTGCACTTGGATGCAGGTCACCACCCGATACACCAACCCTTTGCCAGAGTATTCGTATCCTTCTTACACCACAACCGACATCCCCGACAATGGGCACAGATCCCATCGAACGTGAGCTGCAGGACAATGTCCCCGTAAAACTTGGCCGACAGGTTCGCGAACCCACCACAACCCCCCATAAACAAGCAACAACCGCTGCAGGCGTGCTCCTCCCGTCGTCCCCCTCGTCTCGGCAAACCGATTACATTTACTTTAAATCAAAGGTCGTCTCCCGCCATCATGCAGAATTTTGGATCGGGAGAGATGGACAGGTGTATTTGAAGGATACTGCAAGTAGTTCTGGGACATTTTTGAATCGGTTGAGGTTGAGTCCAAGTGGGAAGGAAAGTCGGCCGTATCCGGTCAAGAATGGGGATGTAATTCAGATGGGGGTGGATTACCAGGGGAGGAGTGAAGGTATGTTGTTCAATGGCCTGGTATGGTGTGTTTACCCCTGGACACTCACGATGTGTTCTTGGTATGTCTGCATGAGCAGAAGTTTACAAAGCCCCGATATTCAAATTGGCCATTGTCCACCCACCAACACATTGTGCTACTCTCAAAAAGAACCACCTTACAACCCGCTTCCGAAAGACCCTTCACACTCTCCTTACCCTCGCCAACCCCTACTCCACCACAACCGACCCCTCCCCCACTGCCCAACTCCAAGACTGCTGCATCTGTCTCTCGGGGATAGGTCCTTACCAAGCTCTTTTCCTCGCCCCTTGTTCGCATTGCTACCACTTTAAATGCGTGAAAGGGATGTTGAATGAGGGAGACATGTTTTTGTGTCCTCTTTGTAGACAGGTTGCGAATTTGGACGCCAGTGTTAGCATGGAAAGTTTGTGCGATATGGCGGGTAGTGACAATGACAGTGTTGCGGGAGGGGATGGGGAGTCTGAACTTGATGAGCAGGAGCGGGATTGGGGTGAGTACTCTTTGGGAATGGTGACAAACGAACTTTATATGCTCATCCACTGTAATTCAAAAAAGGATCGAATATTGCCGTAGCGCATGAGGAGACGTTGGAACTGCCGGCATCCCTGTCACCTTCCCCAGAAGCAGAACCCGACGTGTACGCCACGTTTCGAGGGGACATGAGCCGGTATTTGGAGCTGGCTGGCGATAATGGTAAACTGTCTCGCGGGTTGACATTGATGGTGGCGAGTCGTGAGTCGGAATCATAGCATACTGTACCAAGTTTTAAAATAACGGACAGCATGCGAGAACATGGTACTTTATTTACTACTGGGCTTGAGCCCAACACCCTATGAACAGCTAGCATTCTGCAAATTTATAATACAGGTAAAAACCGCAACTGACGGCATTGTTCAAATGACGATTTTGGAAGCCAATTCCTCCCTATCCCACACCTTATGCTTTGCAATGGTCTCAATAAACTTTGTAATCCACTCGCTTGTTCCTCCCGCATTGCCACCCGGCTGGATGGACGCTTTGCTTGTTGCTCCACTAACAGCGCCAGCGGCCATGCCGGCAGCCTTACCCAATTTACCATTCATCCCGGTTCCGACACCTTTAGCAGTGATGACCCCATAGTCGACAGTGACAGAGTTGTCCTCGGCGGTTTTGACCATTAGGTTCAGCCTTTGCACAACCTCGACACCTTCGTTAACGGCTGCAATGGCTTTAAGGTGCTTGAACCCTTCAGCAATCTGGACGAGAGCTGGAACGTTTTCCAGTAGCGCATCAACCGATTTACGTCCACCCGGGATGAACAATGCGTCAAACTGAGTGGAAGAGGATGCGCTGAATGTGAATGAAGGTGTTGTCGTCGACGAGCCAGAAGCGTCTGGAACTGGACCGCCTTTTGCAGATAAGGTCAAAGGAACCGCTCCAGCCGCCGTCAATGCTCCCATCAGTTCACTAACAGTGGAGTCGTAGCCAGGCATAATGTAAATCCCAACCATGCGTCCTCGAATGGTATCGTACTTGTTTGACTTTATGATAGACAAGGCTGGTGACTGCGCAACGCCAAGTACTTTGGTAGATGACTCCACTTCTGACGTTTCCGGTGCTTTTACACCGAGATTGTCAGCGAGTTTCACTGCCAAGTCATGATCAACCTTGTTCAATACATCCACCATCCGCTGTCGAATGCCAATGGTAGACACCTTTGATAACTCAAACGAGAATGCACCCAAAATGTGTCCTTTTTCGGTTTCAGTCATCGAGTTGTAGAACATGCGGGCTTGGCTAAAGTGGTCGGAAAAAGAGCCGGGGCGGTTTGATGTCTTGCGGCCACTCACTGGTGCTGGGTAATGAACGTAGCCATTGCTTGCGCTTGCTAAAGCGGGGCATCCGCCACCAAGAGAGTTCGGGTGGTAATTGGCCTGGCCTTTGACTATCGTATGGCGCATGAATCCACCGCGCTGATGGTTGTGAACGGGGCAAACGGGTCGGTTGATGGGAAGTTCTACAGCAAGAAAATGATAGCGTTGATGTCATTGTAATCTTTTAACTTTGAATGCGTATGCCAACAACCTACCATTAAAGTTGGTTCCCACACGATGGAAAGCAGTATCAGTGTACGAGAAGAGTCGACCCTGCAACAAGGGGTCCTCACTAACGTCGATACCTAAATACGGGAAATTCAAATTAGAACTCTTCTTACATGGGTATATCACGAAGACGTACCTGGAATCAAGTGTCCAGGATGGAAAACGGCCTGTTCAGTTTCTGGGAAGAACTCATCTGGGTTGCGATTGAGTGTCATTTTTCCAATGTATCGAATCGGAACAATTTCTTCTGGAATGTACTTTGTCGCATCGAGAATATCAAAAGGAAGCTTATCCGCCTCCGATTCTTCAATGACCTATAAAATGGGTGGTGTGTAAGGTCCAAACCTCAATGTCTGACTTATCACAAGAACCCATCATACCTGAATACCCAACTCCCACTCCGGAAAGTCACCCATCTCAATGGACATCCACAGATCCCTTCTCAAGTAATCAGGATCCCGACCGGCCGTTTTAAGGGCTTCGTCCCAAATAAAACTATGGACTCCAAGCACCGGACGCCAGTGAAACTTTACAAATCGTGACACTCCATTGGCGTTTACAAGGCGGAAGGTGTGCACGCCGAATCCGTTGATCATCCGGAATGAGCGGGGAATGGTGCGATCTGACATGATCCACATTAACTAGACGAATGGGAGGGTTAGAGGCCGGGCGTCCAGTGTTTTACAATTTGATTATGGTATATACCATGTGAGTAGATTCCGGCAGGAGGGAAACAAAATCCCAAAAGTTGTCATGGGCGGTCTAGCAAATACACAATTAGGTGTTATTGATCATCCTAGTAAGTAAGCTGCAACTAGATGACATACCTGTCCTTGCGGTATCTCATTATGAGGCTCGGGTTTAAGAGCATGGACCAAATCAGGAAACTTTACGGCATCTTGGATAAAGAAGACTGGGATGTTGTTTCCAACCAAATCCCAGTTTCCTTCATCTGTATAGAATTTTGTAGCGAAGCCGCGGACGTCACGGACTGTATCCGCTGATCCCTACAGCAGAGAGTATAGGTTATACACGCTGTTGTTGTTGTTGTTGTTGCAAGGGTTCGAAAGGTGGCATTCTCTTACCTTGGATCCTTGAACAGTAGAAAGCCGAACAAATACGGGCGTCTTTTTGCTGGGATCTTGGAACGGTGCAGCACGAGTCAAATCTGACAGAGACTCGTAGACCTGAAAATACCCATGTGCAGCGCTTCCTCGAGCATGCACAACTCTTTCAGGTATCCTCTCCCGATCAAAGTGAGCCATTCGATCCCGAAACTGGAAATCCTCAATCAAAGTCGGACCCCGTTCTCCGGCTTTAAGTGAATCGTCGACGGTGGTGATAGGAACACCACTGGAAGTTGTCAGTGTGGTATTTGCATTGTCTTGGACGGCTATTTCATTCAGTTGCTGAGATGTGGGTGAATAAGATTGATGTTTTTTTTCTACGACAATTGATGGCTTTTTTCTCTCAAGTTTACCTGCCGCTTTGCTGTCATGCCTACACCCAGGGCTCCCTTTACACCTTGGACGGCGTGGGCAGCAGCATTTGCAACGCTACGACCAATTCCTTGCGACGACAAATCGGCCATGGTGTGGTTATGTGGTGATTGTGGTGATAAACTCTATTAAAGACAATTGTTGTTTACAATGATTGGCAAACTCTGAATAAAAGCTGATCGAGGGGTCCTAGATGCAGGTCAACCCTTTTATATCTCGCTGGGTAAGCTCCGGTCCAGGTGCATGGATGACGAAATGCTTTTAGCATTGGCCGGAGCTCTCATTATAGTAGTCAGGAACTGCTTTCTTCCTTCCGCGGAGACGATGCAAAAAACCTAAAAAGCCCCTCAACTCAAAAGGACGTCATTCCCCAATTGTTCATGTCAACGTTACGTAACGCGTCGATCGAAACCATTCGGACAAATTGGGCACTTCCACGGCATACTTTGACATTTGCTTTAGGAGCTTTCTGTAGTTTACTTTCCGTTGTACACTTGAAAAGGTTGCGAGAGAATGAGGATACTGGCAGCTGCTCTCGATTTGCTCGAAAATACAAAGTACAGTCGAATCGATAATGTGCTGCAGAATGATCGACTCTATCTACTAGCTGAAGGCTTTCAATATCTACCAAACGGCGCACCGGTATGGTTTTATTTGATCCACCAGATTGCAGAAAAGTTTTGAGAATGACGGTCGATGGCAAAGCAGCCAAGGGGGGAAACAAAAAGAGCCATCCTCATAGATCAATACTTTTCTAAAGCTCCGGACATGACGATAGAAGGACTCTGCGTTACGTTAAATGAAAAATTCTCGATCAGTGAATCGCATTCTGCTGTGATTCATGCTCTCAGATGTGTAAATGATGGACTATAGTAGCAAACAGTAACTTTGGCAAAGTGAGCGTAGGGGGAGTGCTCGGAGAAATGCGGTGAAGTATCAAGGTAACGTAAACGCGTTGTCACCTTTGGAGGTGTAAAAAGGAGATGTCTTGCAGGTTGAGATGACGAGGCAGATGTTGCATCCTCGTTCTGTGATTGGTCCTGTTTCTAGTCAAGGTAATCTTAGATCCTGCATTGGATGCTGGTCGATATCGATAAGCGTCAGAACCCTCTATCAGGACTCTTTGTCATAGAGCATCAAGACCATAACACTTTAGTTAGTGTCGTCGGCGTGAGACCCGGGGTGGCCAATGCTTCTTTAAAATCGAGCGATATTTCCTTTCCGATGCGCATCCACACAATACTTGCTCCCGCGCCATGCGAGGGCCGGGTGTCACCTCGCGCTTGGGCATTCCCAAATTAGTGGCCCTCGTACGCCCCTCGTACGCCTTTCCTCGCTTCGCGGATAGACTTTGACAGCTTTCGACAGTTTTGGGTGCAGGGTACCTTTTCATGGCGGGAATCACATTTGTATTCGCACTCTGATATCCAAAATCTGAGTACTCTTCAAATACCACTTTATGCACTTGAAGATTTGAACGCCGCTTGCAGCAGGAGGGCTCCAGCTTCATGTTATGTATACATGTATGACACGGCTTGCATGTTTTATCCAAGCGTGTTCTTGTGAGTGAGTTATTATAAAGCCGGGGGGTCTGGCATGGTTCGGTACCCAGCAATAAATCTTTTGATTGGATGTTGACCCAATTGACAGATCTGATAGTTGCATTCGCGCAAACTCACACGGAATATCACAAACATACCGTCAGCGATCTTTGCAATCATATGACAAATTCGAGCAACTTCTCTAGTCCCCCCTCAGCTCTGACTAACATACGGCACTCCGACTATGAACACTCTGAGGTCATGCAATTCACACAAGCCATAAGTTTCCATTTGTGGGACAAATGAAAAGCACAAGGATGTGCATTGTTGATCTGCGGCGATTAAGTTCAGTCAAACAGAGCCCTACTCTTCCTTCTAGTTGATCAATAGCGGCAAGTGCACTAGCCGAGGGGAGAGACTCCGTATCCTACGCGTGCAGATCCAAACGATTGCGCTGGTCTGCAATACTCCACACGTGGCCCTTTCAGCACCTTCAAAACGGATTGCGGACAAGTCAACACAATTTTAACTGGTTTTTCATCCCTTACAATGTATGGACGGTTTGTTATTACTCGTGCCGCTGATTCCCTGGAGGGAGCAAAAAATGTCGTGTGGCATTTACGACAGTCAAATATGCCAAGGGCAATATCAATCAACTCTGAGATATTGTGATACAGTTGAGTGGTAGTAGCAAGTTGGGAGCGTTAAAAGAGAACCATTGGAAGGAAATGATGTAGATCTTCATTGGATGTATGATTGCGTGCGATTGTGTTTGCGAGAAATCGACCTACAGATTTGAAAACTTTAGCAAAGGACTTCAGACAAGTGCTGGACAACATTGAATCAGCCTTTTCCCGGTCAATACATTTTCCTCCACAGCATGTCGTCCAATCCTCCATCCTTTGCAGTGCCGATATTTCACGTCCCGACAGGCGGCTATTGAACACAGTCGTTGAACGATTACCAAACGGGGGGCTTAGCGACCGCGCGTTGCTGTCATCGCCTGGTTGGTTGTTTGAGGCTTGCCACCAAAGCATTTCACATTGAAGAAACTGTAAACAAGTGTAGATAAAAGCATTTCAGCATTACGACATTGGCTTTGTTTCTATCGCACACTTCCAACTATTGCGCTATTCTCCACATTTGCCGTCAAGGCGAGAAGAGAATTCACAATTGAAACTATCATCCAAACCCTCTTTCCTTGAAACGGAAAATGCCCGATCCCTACTGGCCCCAACGAAGGATTGGGCTGTGAGTTGGTTCAAATATTGCCTCACACGGATCTTGTGCTAAATCACTCAATTAGGGACGAACATGTCTGGTACGGAACTTGCAAAGCGACCGGCCAGCAAGTCGTCTTAAAATTATTTGACCGGGAACGATTCGCAGAGGGTCCCGTCCGTGACGAAAAGGTGTTGGCTGAAGTCAAGATTTTAAAAGACTTGTGCAGGGCGCATCCAAAGAGAATCATTGGGTTTGTGGATTTTTATGCAAATGACGAGGATCAATTGGTTTTAGTTATGGAAAGGTAGTGGTCTTTCCTGTGTTGTGGATATTCTGAGTTGTACTGATTAGGTCTTTCTAGAGCTGCATGCACATTGCAAGATGCACTGTACGACCGAAAGGTCTTGAGCGAACTCGATGCACGAGAGGCGATATTTGGCATGCTGGAAGCTGTGTACTGTGTTCACTCAGCGCAACTCGTGCATCGGTATGTAACTGTCGAACGCTATTGTGCTCTTGATTTCATCCCGGCTCATCCTGAATGGTCACATACTTGAAGGGATATCAAGCCTGCCAACCTGATGTTAATGGAAAAGAACAACTTTTCGTCATTGAAGCTGGCAGATTTTGGGGCTACGGTTGGGAACGTCGGATACGACAATTTGAATCAAATTGCTGGTACTATGGGGTATGAGGTGTGTTATTGAGTATTCAAAAGCTCTATCCTGGATCATAAAGACTAATGGATTCAAAGGCACCAGAGATGCTCTCACGGACGTTTTATGGCAAATCAGTCGATTTATGGTCTTGCGGGGTAGTAGCTTACCAACTTCTCTTCGGTGTCCTCCCATTTAAACCTGTCCCATCAAGCGGGTTCTTTGCGACCAAAAAGATTGGTCCCAAACAGCAGCTCGACGCTATACGCAAAGGACTTGAGTTTCCTCATGACATTCATGTCTCTGACCTCGCTAAAGACTTTGTCCGTAGTCTCCTTCAAATGGAGCCCTCGCGAAGACCCAGTATCCAAAAAGCCCTCGAGCATCCATGGTTTGGACACGGCGGTCCGGAGAGCACGATGGATGCACCCGACCTGGATATGGAGCCACTTGCCGAATGCCCGGGGTGGATGATTGTAACACAGGAGGATGGGACAGTGTACTATTATAATAAGGATACCCAGAAGACCACATGGGATCCGCCTGTTTCCGGACCACCGCCGCGTTTACCGGGACGGCCGTCGGATAAGATGGGGTTAGCGGATGTGGCGGATCAGTTGATGCGGAAAGAGGGACACAGCGTCGTGGATGGCGAGAAGAATGATTCTCCCATGGTGAGCACCACGAAGTCTGTCGAGATAGAGGATGATGAGTCGGGGGATTGGAAGCCAGGAGTAGATGACACGCCAGTACCCGATTACCCAGACTGGTATCCACTAAAGACAGAGGACGGCGAAGTGTATTATTATAATATCAAGACCAAGGACACCATATGGGAGCATCCTTCCAAGTTGGAAAAGCAGAGACGAAAGGAGAGACGAGATAAGGTCCGAGCGGAAAAGGACGTTCGAGATCCCGGAAAGAAAGAAAAGAAGAGAGTCCAGTTTGGGAATGTTGTTACAGAGATTGTAACAAAGCAGCAAGCTGTCAAGGAGCCTGTCAATGAGGGCAATGAGCATGTATCTGGACACTTGGGTTGGAAGGAAGCTGCCCGGCAAGTAGCCGCGAGTCCACAAGCGACTGCCAGTCCTGATGCCATTCGTACCGAGAGTCCCCCCATCCCACCACGACCTGTCCCACCGACATCCTCTGTGTCCTTTCTAGGCCAAACAGCAAGCACGGCCAAACTCTCTGTCCCAGTCATTCACCGGCGCACCTCATCTTTTGATCGCCAACACACTGCACCTGCTGCCGAACCTACCCCGGAATCTCCATCGCGACGCAGCCGACCCGTGAGCGACGCAAACACGCACGGGAACACGAATGGGTCAAGTCGTGCAGATATGTGGCGGAGCGGTCTTCACAAGGACAAGAAGGAGGGTGGGAGTGTTAGAGCATTGGCGGCTATCTTTGATTCACCTTCCTAATCTTTTCGATTATATATGCACATATTTCTGAATACATAAAGGATTTGCGAGCCTACCCTAGTATGCGTGATCAATGCCACAAGGCTTCCAATATGTCACGTGTCCGATCGCTGATTATCCAATCCGTTTGTCATATAACCATAAACGAGCATAATGTGTGCAGCCGCACAGAGACCTCGTAGCTAAGCCATCCATTCAGCGGCCGATCCTTTTGGTTGGTGGTCGTGTACGTTCTTCCCGTCCACTACTTTTCTATTCTACTGCCATGGCCGACCCCCAACTGAGCGATGAGCAGATTGCAGAATTCAAGGAAGCCTTTTCGCTCCTTGACGAAGACAGCGACGGCCTCATTCCCACCTATCTCCTCGGCAAACTCTTGCGGTCGCTCGGCAAACTCCCTACGCAAGCGGAGCTCACACGCCTGACAAAGGACAAAAAGACGATTGACTTTCCCGAATTCCTGGCCCTCGTGTCCCGACAGAGCGTTCCGCAGCGCCTTGAAACCGATGTACGAGATGCTCTGTTAACGTTTAACAAGGACGGAGGGTTGGATCGAAATGAGCTCAAGAGGATTTTGATGAGTGTGGGTGAGCCTCTAACTGATGAGGAAGTGAACGAGTTTTTAAAGGATGTGAGTGGGAATTCCGTTGAGGATTTGGTGAAGGCATTGGTTAGCACGTCGTGAGGTCATTGCCAAATATGTGGTTCAATACATGGAGTTTGTATGTGCATGCAATTGCTGGTCCATTCAACAGTCTATCCTGGAAGGGAAGGGATTTTTGGCTGCCATAACCCACTCTTGCAGTCCTCGGAGTACGTTTTATGTGCATTTGTCCTCCGTTTGTACATTATCATTCGCACGGATGCAAATGTTGGGGCCATGGTGTGTCCATGCATTCGCCTCTTGCCATCTCCAACTGCCCTTGAAAGCCCTGTTGCCATGATGACACATAATGAATAAAATGACATTAGAATGCATTCGATTCCAGATTTTGACATATCACTTTCGCGCGATGAACGCTTCGGAAAGCAAAAAAAAATAATTATTCTCCGCCAGCAATTCTTGTCATTTGAAACATTCATCATCACTGTAACAACACATCATTCAGCATTACAAGACATAGAATAGGAACCACGGCACTCGATATAGATACCCCCCTCATCCCTCAGCCAGACCCACCCAGTCCTCCACTTTGTCGTGAGTCATGCTGCGACTGCTCAAGAATAATGCGCGCGGAACTCGGTCAGCAGCAGCAACGACGACGACGACAAGAACAACAACATGTTCCTGTGGACGGCGTTGGTTCAACTCCCGGGAAAAGTCTCTTGCTCAACTCCAAATGGAACTTCCCTCTCGCTCCGACCCTCCCCTTGTACGATACGATTCCCCAAAACACACCTTCAAGAGAACAGCGGAGCCACAAAGAACAAAACTGCAGTGGGAAAATTCCGCTACCTCATTACGGCCATCACCTCGCAAAACCCATCGAGAACAGATAGAATCATCACAACCAGCACAGTCGCAAGTGCCCGATATAAACCTCCCAGAACTCTTTCCCAAAACACACGCCCTCTATCTGCCACAAGAAAAAGTTGTCGAAAAAACGACACAAGCTTACACTGAAGAACGCGCTCTTGCCCGCCACGCACTTGAAGAGAAGATCGTGCTGATCTATGCCTCTATCCACTCTGGCGACCTCGATCGGGCTGAAATCACATTCAACCGAGCATGGAGAACAAATTTTCACGACATGAAGGAGCTTGTTGATGCTCGTATTCTGAATGCTTTTATCGACACTCACTTGAATTCGGAGGCCGGAGCCAACATTGATCGGGCATTGGATTGGTACGAGCGGTTCACGGATCTCGATATCCAGCGAAACGGCAGCACGTTTGCCATTTTGATTCAATATTATTTGCAGTTGGGAAAGGTGGATGAGATCAAACGATTGATTGGGGACATGGATAAGGCTGGTGTCACGGTCGCAGATTTGTTGGACAATGACCGCTTTGTGGAAAAGGAAGATAGGGCGCCTTTGGAAGCGATCTTGCGGGAGATGGGGAGAAAGGTCGACGGTGTCGTGACTGCTGATCGTTTGTTTTTGTCTGCCTTGGAAGAGGCAGGGGAAGGCAAGTCCGAATCAACGGGTACCTCGCCCTCCTCGTCTTCTTTTCCATCGTTACTCCTTACGGAAATGGCAACAGGACAATCTGCCCCAAAACTACAGGAGCGTGTGCCGCTTCCTATCAACTCTACAAACTCACTTGGCATCAATGTCCTGACCAAAGCCCTAAAGGATATGGAAGCAAGAGAACGCACCAACAAGTACGATCAACAACAATGGCTGGAAGAGCGGACCTTCGCCGCAGCTCTCGAGGGTTTCGAAGAGGCTCAGAAACGACTGCCCGAGCAGGTACGCCGCCTCTCTCAGATTCCCAGCGATCTTGCGTCTTCTTGGAACCAGGCACTCGTGCCTCTCATTGAGCGAGAAATCCAAATGATTGATATGGTGACGGAAGACGCCGAGGATCACGAATATGGCCCCTTTCTCAAGCTGATCAAACCGGAGCAACTCTCCCGGATTGTCATCACCGAGTTTATCCGACCACCTTCAAAGAGGGCAAACTTGGGCAACGGTGTCGTCGCTGGAGAAACGAGTGTTGCGAGCTTGACAATCGGTATAGCCCGAAGTATCGAAGCAGAATACAATGCCCAACAGGTCAAAAAGCACAGCACCAAGCAAAAATTGAAACTCAAAAAAGTGATTCATCACATGCACACTGAAGGCAAACTTTTCCACTTGACGGTCCGCCGAGTGATACAGCAGCTTGCCTCCAAACATCTGTACAATGAAGAGGAGTGGAAACCCAAATGGCCCGATGCCATCCGCGTCAAGATCGGATCTGTACTGGTTAAACTCATGCTTCAAGTTGCCAAAGTCCGCGTCACCAGACCTGACCCCAACGCACCCGGTAAAGAGATGGTGGAGCAAGTTCCTGCGTTTAGCCATGTTCTCAAACGCATTGGGCACGGACACAAATTGGGTATGATCCAGTACCATCCTGCCTTGTATGAAGCTCTCAACAACACTCGAGTTTCTGTGGACCCGTGGCTGCTCCCTATGCTCGTCGCCCCACGCCCATGGATCACATGGCAAACGGGAGGATACCTTCAGCACCGCTCAAGTATGGTTCGAACAAAATCTGGCGAGGCCAAGCGGTATTTGGGGGAAGCGGACCGGGCGCAGATCCTCGGAACTGTCACTCGAGCTCTGGACGTGCTGGGATCAATCCCGTGGCGGATTAACGAGGATATTTACAATGTCGCAGCACAAATGTGGAACAGTAATGAGCATGCGCCGTCATTGCCTGCCAAATTGGACTTGCCCGAAGTAGAGAAACCGGCAAATTTGGAGACAGATCCATTGGCCAAGAGAAAGTATTGGTTCTTGGCCGGCAAGAGGGACACCACGTTGAGAGAGAATTTCTCACAAAGGGCGGATACGAATTATAAGCTTGAGATTGCTAAAGCGGTATGTAGTAGTAGGACCTAAATTTGTGTTCTTCATGGACCAAACCTTAACTCTTTCCTCGCAGTTCATTGGGGAAACGATTTACTTTCCGCACAATCTCGACTTCCGTGGCCGTGCCTACCCGATGCCCGCCCATCTGAATCATATTGGAAATGACCTCTGCCGTGGTCTTCTTCTCTTTGACCAGGGAAAACCACTTGGTGAAGCTGGGATGAGATGGCTCAAGATTCATGTTGCTGCTTTGGCGGGGTTCGATAAAGCGTCTTTTGGCGACCGAGAGCGATGGACCGATGATCATATGGTGGAAATCGAAGACTCGGTGGATCGTCCGTTGGATGGGAAGCGGTGGTGGTTGAAGGCCGAGAATCCATGGCAATTGTTGGCAGCCTGTTTTGAACTTGTCAATGCCCTTCGGTCTGGTAAACCCCTTCAGTACATTTCCCGACTACCCGTACATCAGGATGGGACCTGTAACGGATTGCAGCACTATGCTGCATTAGGTGGGGACGAGATCGGAGCTCAGCAGGTCAATCTCTTGCCTGGGCACAAACCGGCTGATGTGTATACTGGTGTTGCGGAGCGATTACAGCTGCTGGTGGATCAGGATGTGGCCAGTGGCGTTCCCGAAGCGATCCTGATGCAGAATCGGATCAACCGAAAGTTGGTCAAACAGACTGTCATGACCAATACCTATGGTGTGACGTTTGTCGGTGCAAGAGCACAAGTACGGAATCGTTTAAAGGAAAGCCGCGCAGCCGCTATCGAAGCGGCCAAAACCAACGCACCGGCCGATTCGACCACCACCGAACGTCTTCTCACCGACGACGATATCGATCGCTGCAGTTTGTATATTACCCGCCAAATATTTTCCTCCATGGGCCAAATTTTTGAAGGCGCTCGCGCTATCCAAAATTGGCTGAACGTCACTGCCGGCATGATTGCCCGCAGCACGCATGAGAGTGATATACCAGAAGCGCAGTTGGAGGATGCAGAAGAATTGGCGCGTCTTGGTGTGTTGCCGAGTGCGTTTACGCTGGCACGGGAAGAGCGACGGAGGGTTGAGATCGGGAATGAGGAGGGACTGTTGGGTGCTGCCCTGCAGGATTTGGAGGATAGTCAGTTTGATGAAGATATGTCTGCCGCTCTTAAGCAGGAGCAAAGTAAGCGAGGAGAGGTTGACGAAGATGACGATTGGACAGAAGATCTTGACGACACTGTTGCAAAAGACCTGTCTTCCACCTCTACGCCATCCCCCACATCCGCCTCCCCCGCCCCCGCCGCCCCCGCCGCCCCCAGCAAAAAACCACCACGCGTCACCTCCGTGATATGGACCACCCCACTCGGCCTCCCCATCGTCCAGCCCTACCGCAATTTCCAACCCCGCTCCGTGCAAACTCTCCTTCAAACCATCACCATCTACGATTTCACCACTCTCGCCCCCGTCAACGCCCAAAAACAATCCACAGCCTTTCCCCCCAACTTTATCCACTCTCTTGACGCCGCCCATATGATGCTCTCCGCCATCCAATGCCAACGCGCCGGCCTGTCCTTTGCGTCGGTACACGACTCATATTGGACGCATGCATCCGACGTGAACCGAATGAACGAAATCATCCGGAACGAATTCGTGACACTTCATTCTGGAGATATTATGACTGGCTTGCGTAACGAATTTGTTGATCGCTACGCAGGACATAAGATTCCCGTTGAGGTCATCCTGGAAGGGGACCAGCTGTGGGCGTGGAAACTGTATTTGGAATCCAAGGGCCGCAAAGCGGGGATTGGACCAAAGACCAAAGTAAAGAAGGTGACCACTTGGGTAGACTTGGAGATTTTGCCTTTACCTGCAAGAGGAAACTTTGAGATCAAGCAAGTGAAAGACAGTCGTTATTTCTTCCATTAGCTAGGTGATTCTTTGTATAGGTTTTTATTTGTCGTTTTTCTTTTTATTATATTTATATTTTGGATGGGATTTCGTCCCTATCTTGGATTTAGATATGTTAGAATACTTTATATCCCTTTGAGCATCCGTTCAACCATTCTGTGTCCGCAATCCTCTCCACTGCTTCCCAACTTATACACTCATAATCCTGGTAGTTCCTTGGCACGGTTGCTAGATCGAACAACGTCCCCCTCCAGCGCATCTTGGTTTACGCCTTTTATGAAAGTCATTACTGATACCCCACACCGCTTGCGTATGCTACGTATACTTCACCCGCCCGAAAGATTCGTGGCATACTGCTAGTGTTTTAGAGTATGGGATATCGTGAGATGTCTGTTCTCATTGGGATTGGAGATGCTAGTATTCTTTTCGGTATATGCCTTCAATCTGATAAGGCCTAACTGTTTATATGCTTTTACTTAAATTCAAGTACAAGTATATAATTGACGACAGTTTAATGATGGTTGTGATGGCATCGCTGTCCCAAAGGGCCAAAAGGTGGATAACATTCCAAGATATCTGCGAGAACTACAACCCTCCGAAATGCCACGTGCTAACCATTGGAGGCCCAAGCCTCACTTCACGTCAATCGGCGCCTCAGCGTTTCTCCTTACCACCCTTTTCACCTCCGATCTATCCCATCTTTCCCCAAAATGTCCGCCTCGCCGATCCCTCACCCAACAACCATCCTTCTCATCCGCCACGCCGAAAAACTCCCGTGGTCGTCCGGTATGGCACCCACTGCCCTCCAAAAGTCCGAATATGTCGATACACACGTTCTATCACCAAAAGGATACGAACGTGCTCAAGCTCTGGCTGCGTATTTCTTGCATAGAGAAGAGATCCTCCAATTGCTGGAACGGAGGCCGTGGGGGGCGGTGGTTGCGCAGAATGTGGATGAGGTTGGCGGGTGGGGATTGAGTTTGAGGCCAAAGGAGACGGTGGAGCCGTGAGTAGTGCTTTCGTACTTTTATAACAAGAGTGAACGAGTCGTGTGACATTTTGCTTTTAGACTGGCCAAAGCATTGGAGCCTCTTAAAGTTCCCTTCCACCTCTACACAAAATCTAGCCTCCCCTCCCTCGTACAACTCCTTCGCTCTGGATTGTACAAGGATCGAACAGTACTTATTTCCTGGGCCCATCAACAGCTCCCCGATCTCGTCAAGGCACTGGGTGTACCCGATGACAAGGTACCAAAATGGAATAAAAAGAGGTTTGATGTGACGTGGGTAGTGGACTTTGACGGGAAGGGAGGCGTGGAGTTTCGCCAGGTGCCCCAAAGATTACTGTATGGCGATGAAGATGGGGTCATGGAGGTGGGAAAGAAAAAGTAATGAGAGAAAGGGCCTCTTGCATAGAATGGGTGTCGGAAAGCCGTAGCGCGTTCTATTACACTGTTAGATTACTATAATATGTATAACCATACGGCATTATTAGCCAAAACTACACTTTACAAAGCGCATGAGCAAAGATCTTGTTCTCTGCCGTCAAAAAAACCAGGGAATCACACCTCACGGACCTACTGTCCTCACTGTCCTTGCAAATAATCACAAACCCTCCAAAAGAACATGCTGCACATGTCCTTTTCAAATTCAATCGGCGTTTGGAGCCAGTCTGGTACATCTGCACTGCTGCTGTGCTGATTGCGGAGGATAGGCTGGTAGGTGTACATTGCATTGCTACTATTCGATGAAGCGGAGGGTGCATCGGATGGTGTCATGAGATTGTAATCCAAGACTGATAGATGCTGTTCAATACAAATCCCTGCGACGCCAACGACTCTTTGCGACTCACCTCCACCTCGCCCCTTTTGCCGACATTTGAAGACGACAACCTGCTCTTTCATGTTCTCTCCGGTCTCATTTTCAACCGTCCTCTTGACATCTTCTACGGATTGAATGGTCACACCTGTCAGTTCCTCGTATATCCGTACCATTCGCTCTACGGTAATGAGGTAACGGTCGTGTTGTTGCAGACGCTGAATCTGAGAGCCTTGGGATTTTGCCTCTTGGTCCAATTTAGTGACCTGCTGTTTAGCCATCTGCAGCTCGGATTTGAGCAATGTAGCTAAACGCGCAAGAACGAAGTTTCATTCCACTTGCATCATTGCACGCTTGGTAGACTAGATCGTCCATACCGTTCTTTTTCAAACTATCCACTTGCTCCAAAAGTGTCTTTTCCTTTTGCTGTAGCTCATGGACCTCACGCTGAAGCTCATCTACCTCCTCCTTACTTGCATTTCTGGGTGCCGCATCAACCTCCTCTTGCTGCTTTGTTTGTTGGGCTCTTTTAGTAGCGGCATCCTCAGCCTCCTTTCGCGCCAATGCCTCGTGCGCTTCTGCTGCATCTACCAAAGCAATCTTCAACTGTTTCTTCAGATCTTTCTGCACGTGTGTATTGGCCTGTGTCTCTTCTCGAAGGCGTTCAACGTCCCGCTTGAGTCTTTCATTGTAGTCCTCACAGGCTGTGGTTCGAAAGGAGGCAAATTACGACAATGTTTGGCCTGGTTCGTTACAGTGTCGAATACCTTTTAAACGCGCCTCTGCAGTTTTTCTGTACTGCTCAAACCGTTCCTCCGCCTCCTTGACGCCCGTATTTTTCAATGCCTCATATCGGTCTTGCAATTCTTGGAATGCAGCTTTGAGCTAAGATTAAGACACCGGTTGGCCAAGCATGACGAGAACAGCAGGTACCAAGCACATCTATGTACCAACCGTTTCATAGTCATTCGTCTCGGGTATGTCAACCTTTTTCTCTACAACCACCGGTTTCGTATGTTCACGCTGCTTTGGTCCATTATTCCGATTTTCATGCGCTCGCCGTACGTCAGCCCCCTTTACGATAACTCGTTCCCCGTCATCACTGCTTACTGCCCCCTCTGCCCTATTATTTATATCCAAATCCGCGTCTGATTCTTCAACAAAAGAGCGACGTCCTGCATCGGATTCTGCGTCAGCATTATTATCTGCCGCCTGGGTGGCAACGGATGGTGTGCTTTCTCTGTTCACTGTCTTTTTCGTTTTCGACTTTCGTATTGGAGATTGTTTTACGACCGGCATTTTGCGGTTTTCACGCGGCAGCTGCTTCTTGTTTCCCAGGGCGTCTGATTTATGATTATCTTGGCTCGATTTGGCGTTACTTTTGCGTCGTATATCGACGCTAATCGCTGACGTTACTTCGGATGGCTCATCATTCGTTCGTGCGGTACCACTTTTTGTCTTCTTCCGCGCAGGAGCTGTAACAAAGGTATTGCTTGGTATGTCTTCCCTTGCATTGCGCCTTGTCTCCAATAATAAAAATTACCACTGGCAGTCAAATCATCCTCTGAATCATTCGACATCATGCTAGAATGGATCGGTCCCCCAACGAGCTCATCATTGTTCAGATCGCTGTCATCTTCCTCTGGCTGTGCCTTTGCTCCCGCCGAGGCGTTCTTCGGCACCCTTTTCGGCGCTGCACAGAAAACTTGTCAAAATCGGCCATAATATCCAAGCAACTCCGAAACATACGTTTGGTGACACTACCCACAACGTTTTCAACGGTCACAGCTGGGTCTTTTGGTATCCTCTTACGCTTCCCATGCGCGACATCTGACACAAGCGAGCTTTTGCGTTTGGCCGACTGCTTTTGTTTTTGTGATAGATTTTCCTTGTCGTCTACGGTCAATGATTTCTTGTGGGACTTTGTAGTCTGCATTAGGTGTGAATGACAGAAGGTCGGTGTGTCGAATGGTATCAATTTGGTTGACAAACTTGGCAGGGTACCCCTTCTGCGTACGCTCAACATACCTTTTCAACCGCAGCTCGTCTAACACCTCCACGCGCCATATCAAATAATTCCCAGATCACGTCAATCTCGAGATCCCCACCTCGTTGAGTGTCCGGCACCGAGTTTTAAAGGTGGATTACCAAGTTCGTTGATTTCAATGCGTGTAGTGGTACGCGAGCTCAGGAAAGAAGCGCGCGACTCATGTGATTTCTGCTAGGAATGTCCAGACACTTCGGACTGCCTGGTTTTTTGCAGATTACGGATCTTCCCTATCCGATTCACCATCCATTGTCTGGCGGATTGTGGTGGGTTTGACATCTGGCATCATTATGGTACTATTCGGAACGTAAAGGACGGGGATTTTTTTAGCCCCCGCAGGGGAGCAGATATGATGACAATAGGTGTAGAAATGTCTCTAATGCAGATGATATCGGTCTGATTCAAACAAATCCAAAGCCTGGAATATCGAATAACCTTGGGGTCCTTGGGTCTGCAGTATCCGTAAAGAAATGGATGTTTGAATCTACGGAGAGACAGCACGTGTCGGTTGTTTATTCAAAGAAAATAGTCCGATCAGATGAAGTTTGTATTTCGTAATCAAAAAGTTCAATACGCGGAACTAAGCTGTATTAAAACTGTTGGTGATCCTGTAAGGTTCGACTTGTTTTTTCCACGGATGGTCGCCCTCAAAGGAAGAGTTACATTGCCAGCTTCCCGAGAAGGAGGGAGAGAAACCTCCATCGACGATGGTGACTCATCGAACTCCCGGTCATCCGATCCGCCATCCTTGGAAGCTTTTGCCACGTCAGGTGAAAGCACACAAAGCCTCGATGAGATATTGGACGAGACCCAACTCGTCGGCCTCCTCATTCAACCATGGCGGACTATCAAACGCCAAATAGCATCGATCGTAGCTCGATCACCTCATTTCTCATCCTCGCCATCCAGCAGCCAATTTGGGCTAGCCGGCACACAATCGCATATCAAATCTGGGACATTTCGCTCAGCTTCCCCATCTTCCAATCCCACCCCTGTCCTACCGACAACAATTCCACATGGTTTTCAGCAAGCCCGAATCCTCCCGCACCATCGCCCCACGGTCAAATCTGCCATCTACATCTCGTCTCCCCACAACGACCGCATCGCTAGTTTGGATAGTCATAATGTAAATATCTGGCGGGGTAGCACAAGGGTTGCTCAGATTGCAAATGGGGGGGAAAAGGGGACGGCCAAAACATCTGTAGCAGGGCTGAGTAGATGGCTGTACGTGGCAAAGTGGAAGGTGGTGGTGATTGCTACCTTGCATTTGGAGTTGAAGGTAGGACTCATCTAGGAGTTTCTGCATGAATCTAGATATACTAATTCGCTTCATACGGGGAAATAGATTTTGGATACGAATTTTGAAGAGCTTGCTGCTGTTTCGAGTTTGAAACCCGTCCTAAGGTAAACAAATCGTTTTCAGATTGGCTTAATCGCGGTAGTTAATCGACCACACCGCAGCCTTGAATTCTGCGACGATACAGACGAGCTCATTGCAGGCGGTGTCGGTAATATACGGGTACTAGGCTATTTTGAGTGGGACTGAAGTATTCTAAGGGTACTTACGACTTGCTATTCAAACTAGATTTGGAAGTTTAAACGAATCGCTGATGGGTAAACCTCACACTTGCACACAGTGCATCTCCTTCATCTTCTCGTGATAACTAAATATTGATTCAAACTGAACAGTAGCCGTCTGGCCTACGGTTTCGACACTCCTCGCCTCGCCATTGAAGATCTTGGTGTCGAGGATTGGGTCTCACACACGATATACCAGAAAGCCTCGAACAGAATTTATGCCGCAATGGGAAACAGGATCCATGTGAGAATCACTGGAATTCCTTACGAGAAGTCATATCGCTGACATGGTCAGTAAATAGATATACGATTATGACTCTGGAGAAAGATTAGATGTGCTCCGGGATATGCACGAACTGTCGATCACTGCCATGGCGCTTTATGAACCTCTCGGAACTCTGATTACGGCTTCGCGAGACTCCACTAGTATGGGTCAAAAGGTTCTCTGTACACTTCCCGTGATTAACACTACCAAATATGTTTTAGTTAAAGTATGGAACAGACAAAACAACCTTATTCACGAACTGCACGATCATTCGCACGCTGTGACGGGGTTAGCCATCATTCCCCCACCTCCTGCAAGAAATGGACGGAGTTTAGAAGCTTTGGCAGCTACACCCTTTTTTTTGTCGTGCTCGTTAGACGGAACGATTAGGATGTGGAATGCTGACGTTGGAGTTTGCACCTACTGGTATGTCTCTTCAGTATTGAAAGCATGTACAGTATTTTGTTTATTTAATTTATGATGAAAGCTTGCAAACGCCATCTGAATGTTTGGGAATTCAGTGGATCAAGCAGGATAAGGATACGTTTCTTCACTATGCGAAGGATCGGATATGCGTTTGGAATCTGAACCGCTTTTATACGACGTTTGCGTACATCCGGTAAATCAAGCACTCCCCTCCCAGTCCTCCTTCAATTGCTGACTTCTACGTCAGATCTCAGGCAACCCAACTTTACCGCAGCGAGTATCCTTCCCTCCCGGCTCGCATCCTTTCCATCGCTGAAGACGGTTCCCTGAGACTCTTGTCACCAGTCACTGGCGCAGTCTTGGCAATGGGGTTCCCGGTGATGAGCGACATAGCAACTTTGGATGCGGTGTATGATGTCACGCAAAGTAAGGGATGTTTTCTTCCTTAAGCGATATTGATCTGGCCACTTATAAATATCTGCCATTACAATACATTTTGGCAGATCGTGCGTGGTTGTTATCCGAAAACGGCACCATTGCCGTGTACGGTACCAATACGAACCCCTGTGCGATTATTGGGGAATGGAAGGTTGCATGTAGGTTTCCTCAGTATTCCGCCCCATTTCTCCAGCTTACAAGCCAATGGTAGCCAACAAGACTCGAATAATGTGTCTGGCGGCCCTTTCACCTTGGCCTCCTATCCCATCTTACTCCGGGGCCGCTCTACCTCCCACTGTCTACGCACTCTTAGGTGGGACGGATACCGGACAGATTGTGGTGGTTGATATACGACAGGAAGGCAAACAGAGTATTGTAGCGCAGGTAAGTTATTTGAATGAGTTTCGTGGTACGTGCAATGCTTACATCGATGGTGTTGTAGGCCCATGCAGCAGAAATCACCGCAATCTTGTATGATGTGGAGAAAAGAAAGCTCTTCACCAGCGGAAAAGGTAAGCATCTTATTTTCACTCTCTCGATGCAGTAAAGCTAACTTTTGTCTCCATCAGATAGCATCATCAGAATCTGGTCAATCAGTGTTCCTGCCGATACTCCGCTCTCAATCCTTACAAACGCAACCCCGGAATCCCTTACCGGATATTTTTCAGACGGCCCACTCGTCGTCACGGTTAATTCAATCGCAGCTATTTCCATTGCCCACGGCCCTGTGAAGCAAATGGCTTGGAATTCGCGAAAGGAGGTAATGGCATGTGCTGTGGGTGGACGGATATTATGTCTTGAATGCGATGGAAAGCAAATAGGCAAGTCAAGAGGTTAGACTTTGACCTACGTGCCACACTCATGAGTATTTTTTTAAAGGCACAAAGAAGTCTCATCCAATCGATGACGATCACACCAGCGACGTCACGAAAATTGCTTCGTGTGAGGCTATCAGAATCTTTGCGTCGGCAAGTACAGATGGGGTTGTTAGAATATGGGATGCAGTTGACAATGCCCTCATACGGCAAGTTGCATATTGATCGTCCTTCGACAGTTGTTGATCATAATTGATACAATCCCAAAATCACAGTGAGCTTCAATTTGCCGAACCTATCACCACTCTTACATTTGCAAATCAACGGGGTGATCTTCTCATTTCTCTCCCCGAGCAAATTGTCGTTGTTCGGGTACAAGATTACCTACCAGTACCTTACCTTTGCGTTCTGCTTGACCACGGAGACTGGCCGGATGATCCAGTAGAAGATCCAACGATGTTTGATTCTAATCTTGATTTCTGGGAATTGTATCGAGCGGATGGAGGAGATGGGGTTGTTAGGTGGCATGTTAATGAGAAGTACGTTCCGTTTTGTTGATTGGGGTAGCAGCATCTGCGAACTAAGACTGCAATAAAGTTTACAAAATGGCGGACCAGAATCGACGAGTCTTGCCCTAGAGGAATTGGAAAAGAGGAGGGAAGAGAAGAGGATCGAGGTATAATCAATTGGATACTCCAATTTTTTCTCGGCGCAGCATAACTTTGTCGTCATCAAGGCGCAACCCAGAGTTGCCGTGACCCGTACATACAGCAGATCTAGTCGCTCCTTCGAATTGACCACCCTCAACGACCCATCGGGTTATAGAGATTTCAGTCCTGTCAGCTTCTTCCCACCCTCAACACTTCCTATGGATACCCTAACGGAAGAGGATGTCGATTCGTCTACCGAAATCGTAGCTTTTCCCCAAGCCATCACCGCACATCGCCCATCCGTGTCCGCTCCCACGTCGTTGAGCCTCCAATCTAGTGAGTGTATAGCTGGAAAGCTCCGGTATAAAAGACGGTTGTCAATGCGGAGGGGTAGCTTGGGTGGGCGAAGAGTTAGCACAGCAGATGTTCCAGGACGGGGAAGGGGAATTTGGGACGACGAGGATGAGGAAGGGGGTATGGAGGTGAGGAGATGGCTTTATGAAAGAGTAAGTATGCAATGTCATGACAATAAACACCACATTAGGAAGACAGAGGGGAGCAAAGCTTGCACCAGCCAGGAGACCTTGCTCAAGAGGCCGAAGCAGGTGGTATGCTCACGGTAAGCTGCAAGCAAGTATCTGTTGTTCTGCCTTTGCAGACCTTAAAATTCTACGTAGAGGCCAAAAGCTATCAAACCTGATGACCCACGACGTTCAGTTGTCAAGTCAGATGAACCACGACGTTCAGTCGTTAGGCCCGATGAACCACGGCGTTTTTCAGTGGTCCGCTCAGATGAGCAGAGACGTTCCGCGGTTGCAGCTGAAGATGGTGTCAAGGTAAATACGGGATCAAAAGAATGCGATTCTGGAGCGGTTTTTTAAATGTTTTCCTTGCAGAGGACAGGGGCAGCTATATGGGAAGCTGGACTGGAGCCGCCTTCACAGGTCGGCCCCAATTATCCTGAAGGCAAGGGACCAGGACTAGGTCGTCGGAAAGGTGATATACCAAGATTCAGACACTTTGTTGGGATGCTTTCGTGTAGTTGACATATTCTATAGGAAGAGTATTAGAAGTTCGTACAGGAGAGCGGGCAACGCCGTCTCCTCGCACTCGGCATTCCCCAAGAGCATTATCCCGCAAGGGGCGCAAGTCCGCCTTAGCACCACCCCCACGTCAACAGACGCCCGAAGCTTCAACTCGACAAATCAATATCCGGAACCGCATGGAGCGCCTAGGTATTCTTCCGAACTCCGTCCTGGCTGGACAAACAAAACCAGCTCTTGAACAAAAGCGACTTATGCAGGAGCAAGAGCGTCGAGAAAAGGACAAGGAGATGGTGTCCAAGGCTAGGGCCATTATAGAACGACGTCGGGAGCAGCTGGCAGCTGAGAGAGCTGCGAGGGGATCAGTTGATGACACAACAATGCCAGTGGAGATCGAATCAGATCCAACGGCTAAAGCGGTGCATGCCGAGCAATCCAGAGCTGAAGAAATTGAATCCCCGGAGGCGGCGCAAATTCGGCAGGAAGCACTGGAAGCAGCTGCAGCCTGGAGGATAAAGGCCCGACATGCTGAAGAGGCAGCTAAAGCAGAAGCTCTTGGTCGGGCCAAAACAGCAGCAGCAGAGGCAGCACGGAAGAGCGCCATAGACACTGTGGAAGCGGCAAAGCAAGCAAAGATTGAGGCAGCTGTCGAGCAAGCTGCTGCGCGGCGAGCGCAGGAGCTCTTTGAACGAGCCCTTGCCGCTGCAACCCCCAAAAAGATTCTCAGATCGGGGAGCGTCGCCATAGGTCAGATCATGCAGATAACTCCTGGTAAAGTAGGGGTGACCGAAACTAATTTCGGGGCTTCGAAACCGATTCCGATTCACATCATTGGAGGGAAGCCCACCCAAAAGCGGGTCAATGTCCCAAAGCTTCCTGACGTACCAGATAGTCCAAAAGCTGTCACCAGAAAGAAGAAGCAGCCTCTACAAAATGTGCCTACTCACACGCCCAGATCCGGTTTGGCGTCTGAGAATAAAAGACGGTCGCCAGTCCCACATCAGCAGCCTGCCCCGGGCGAGATGCACCGCGAACGACACGGAAGGACGCCAAAAAAGCCTAACGAGGTTTGGGAGGAATCAGAGATTGTGCCAGAGCTTCAGGCCATTATGGACAAGTTTTGGTTCCCGGGTCTTGGCGTAAGTGTATGACATGGCGCGCTCGTATTGCATTACAACTATTCTGAGCATCTTTGCAATGTCCAGGAGAAAGATGTTACGCTTCAGAACATTATGGGGGCTCTCTTCGAAGTCCTCAAAACAGGGTATTGGTCCGAAAAATGCGAAGCTTCTGATTCCCTACTCCATCTCTACCAATTATTTCAAGAAGACTTTCGCAACCCTGTGGAAGACTTCATCCTACCCCAATTAGAAAGTTTCAATGACCGCGACTGGCAGCTCCGAGCTCGTATGTGCTCCAATTTGGTCAAATACGGCGTATACAATCCGTATTTGATACAGGCTTTGATCGCCAGATTGGTGGATCCGATTGAGGATGTTCGGTAAGCTTGGATAAGATGAAACAACGACGAGATTTCTAAAGAGTGCACTTAGAAAATCTGCTATGAGAAGTCTCGCAATTTTCGGCGTAGATACAAAACACTCTCTTCGTAGCATGATGATACAATTACGAATGCTACCAGCAGAAATGACGGGTCCACACATGGATTGGCTTGACGTAGGTTTTTTTCTGTCGCAAATCTGATCGGGCGAGACTTACAGTACAATGTCTCAACGAAGATTCTCCTGGCACGCCTGAGAGCCCGACAAGAAGCAGCTCATCAGGAGAGCGGCAAGATTGTTGGGCGATGGTTACATGCCCTTCATCCAGCCTGCTACGGTCACGACACTGAAAGACCCAAAAGTTCATTTATCACACTGGTGCCACCAGAAAAGTCTGAAGACAAGGATGTGGAATTCGTGATGCCATCCTTTTCGTCTGAGGACGTCGTGGCGGCAGCCCTTCTCAAACCACAGAAAATAAAGAAGAGTCGTAAACCAAGCAGAAGGGTGGACGTGGTGGAGCATAATCGATCCAAGGCCGCTGTTCCTATGGAGTCATGAGTATGAGGTAGTAGATTAGGCAGGTTCCGCAGTGTAGAAATTGTCACTATAGTTATGTAGCGAAATGATCGATAGACAAATGAGGTGATGGATACAATTCAAAAGACAAGAACTTCTTCAACATTTTCATTCGCCAGGAATAACCCCAAAATACCCTCCTTTTGACTCTGGTGCGATAGTATGCTTCTTCGGTCCTGAAATTAGAATAGAATTGTTCTACTTTAACAAAGAGTTTACCAATTCCACAGTCCATCTTCGCACCTGCAGTCTCTGCTGACGCTTTCTGCTCCATTTGACTAGACGCTGTCTGTTCAGTCACTTCCCTTGAAACGTCCCTCTTTGTTTGCCCATAAAATGTCTGTGGTTCGTGTAAAATGGGAGAGTGAAGCTGCTGGGAGTCCGTCCCTTCGTCCGTTACGGGCAGCTTCTTTGTGCTGGCCATCCTCCTTAGCGCATGCGATCAGTCTCTACGTTTGCTATACCTGTTCGTTACGATGGGTAGTTTCCCAGTGGATGGAACACTGAGTTTTAAGGTTGACTGCGCATGACATCAGCGTGGCGCAGGGATCGGACTGAGGTGCGTTCAAGTCCGCGGGTCATGAATTTGCAGAAGATAAACCCGATATTGAAAAATATGTCAAATGCACTACCAGGACCTCAAGCACAAGCATTCTACAATGTTTGCGTCAGTTGCATTAGTCGGATCAGGATCGAGCTCGTCGAAGCATTGGAAGAAGGCGAGAACTCTTCAGTGAAGCGACAAATGACAGAAGATGAGAAAATTGCAATAAATAGCTTTGATCTATGGGCAAAGGAATTATTGGAGGTGGTGTGGCTGGGGATTCTAGAGAGGGATGAAAAAGGTTTGAATCTGTTCTTTGCAATAGGAACTGTTACTCCCACTGATCATCCTAGATTCATAGAGCACCCCAATTCTATAGAACCCATCCTGTCTAAATTTACAGTACGCGATGCACAGACTCCTCTGGAAAAGCTTCCACCAACCTCTCGTGCCTCTCTACTCCGCACATTCCTCCTCCTCATGTTAACCACCGTTAAGCGATACGATGGACGAACTCGCGTGCTCCTTCGTCGTCTGTCAGACTCGCTGCACCTTCAGTTTCCATCCGACTATGAGGAATCCGTTGAACAAGCTCTCAAGCACCCCGATCAAGCCATAAAGGCTACCAAGGAAGCAGCAGCAAAGCGGGAAGAGACGGGAAGAATTTCGCGGAATTGGAAAATTGGGTTAGCAACCTTGGCGGGCGGTGTGGCAATTGGGGTTACCGGTGGATTGGCTGCTCCGCTTGTTGGAGCAGGGCTCGCTTCGGTGTTAGGCGCCGTTGGGCTGAGCGGTACTGCAGCGGGGATGATGATCGGAGGTTTGGCGAGCAGTGGCATGGTCATTGGATCCTTGTTTGGGGCTTACGGAGGACGTAAGTATTCCTACAGCCAGTGCACTGTGCACCTACTGACCCCTACAGAAATCTAGACATGTCGGGCAAAATGGTGGCGAAACGAACTCGAGAAGTCACTGATTTTGATTTCAAACCGTTGAAAGTGAACAGCCGCCTCCACGTTACAATTGCGGTAACTGGCTGGCTCAACTCAGCGGAAGACGTGGCAGAACCCTGGACGATTGTTGATGGTTCGGGAGATGTCGAGGCTCTACAATGGGTTTGTGGCCACGTATTTTGGAAATTTCACTCGAGGTGACTCTTGTGACCTCCTTTTTTCAGGAAGTTCAATCTCTTTTAGAACTTGGTCGAGCAATGACCGCCATGGTCAAGTCCCAGGCCATAGGCTATGTGAAAAGCGAAATCCTTAAGCGAACCGTTCTGGCGTCCCTCATGTCCGCTTTGTGGCCGCTCAGCCTCTTGCAGGTTGGGAAATTGATTGATAATCCATGGTCAAATGCTATGGACTTAGCCAAGAAAACTGGGGCAGTATTGGCCGATGTTTTAATTGAGAAGGTTCAAGGAGAGCGGCCCATTACTTTGGTATGCTCATTGAAATACCTCCGGTTGTTCTGGACATGATGTCACTCATATATCAAGTATATCAGATAGGATATTCCCTAGGCGCCCGTACCATCTTTTACTGCCTTGTCGAACTTTCTCGCCGCCACGCGTATGGCATAGTGGAGCATGCCTACATGTTCGGACTTCCAGCGCCAGGATCCAGAGATTATTGGCGGTCCATTCGACGAGTCGTCTCAGGACGTATCGTAAACGGCTACTCTACAAATGACTGGCTCCTCGCCTTTCTCTACCGCACAACCAACATCAAATACATGGTTCCTGGTCTCTCACCTGTTAAAGTCCGGGGCGTGGAAGATATTGACGTAAGCTCGATTGTGGAGGGCCATTTGAAGTACAGGGGGGCGATCGGACAGTGCTTGGCATTGGCGGGTGCGGAGGACTTGAATGGTCAGCAGATTGAAGAACAGAAGAAAGTTCTACACGAGATTGAGAGACAGGAGAGTGTGGAGGACGTCCCCATGGAGGAGCTTGTGCAGGTTGAATTGGAAAAGACCAAGGCGGACAGAGGTGACTCTGCAAATTCCCTTCAAGATCAATCAAATATTGGTGCTGCAAAATAGAGCCTCGTCATAAAGTACAATAAGAGAGCACCAACAAACAAGATGGTCAATTTGACGTTTTATATGCAGCGCCCGTGGTAATAAATAACTTTTATTAGCATTCAAGATCCATAGTTTAGTTGTACCCCATTGTCTCAATGAAAGATGGTTCGGCTCATGAGAATATAGAGAACGTAGGTGAGGCCACAGAAAACTACACAATCGCCAAAGATTCTTGTATATTACGAAACAAAGATAAATAAAAGGTCCCTGCAACTCCAGTTCAATTCATTGAAAGATTCGGTATGTTCCATCTACAAAATAGAAATAGCTTTTCACCATCTCGGCTATTACGATCCTGGACAGCAAAGAAACGTACCACCCCCAGCCGTCACCAAAAATTCCGCCGCGCGATCAAACACCGCTGCCTGACAGCCATCATCGTGTGCTTGGACCTCTCTCTTCGAAGAAGCCGCATGCGCACCCAAGTCCTTGACATTAAATAATCGACAAATGCCATCATTTCCAGCTACAGCGAGAACTGTTCCGCTTGGGTCGAACGTTACGCGATTCGCCGGATGTGGACCGGCGTCGAGGCTGACTACTTCGGAGACGTTGCGAATGTCCCAAAATTTGACAACACCGTCTGCGTCACTGGATGCTACTTTGTTTCCCTGGTTATCAAATGCTGGTTATGAATGTTTAATTTGTGAGGATATGCAATCATTCAACCAAACCTTTACTGAGAAAGAAACGCAATTTATTGCATTCATGTGCCCATACAACGTCTGCGAACATAGTCCTGTTCGTGCATCCCACAGTGATATCGTCTTGTCCCCAGAGCAGGTGAAAATGGTGTTGGTGTAAGGTACGAATCCGACTTGGTTGACAGAATCCGCATGGCCTCTAAAAGTTTGTCGGCAGCGGCCTCTAGATACAGATTCACAGAATGAGTGAGTTACCATGCAGATCACCATTCAGACATGTACATGTTGTCTCCATCAAAAATAGAAAAAACACTCACGTGTGCATATCCCATAGCTTTGCTGTATGATCCATAGAACTACTCGCCAAAAAGTCACCACTGTCGTGAAATGCGCATGACCATACCGCTTGAGTGTGATCACTCAGAGTCGATGTGACCGATCCTTTACCGAAATCCCAAATTTTGATTGTGCCGTCTCCTGAAGCTGTTGCCAGATGCGCTCCCCTGTGAACCATTAGGGAGCACGCTAAGAAGCTATCAAGAACTTAGAAAATAATCTCTGCTCTGTACCTCGGATGGAAGTCACATTCGGCAACCCAATCCTTATGTCCGGAACCGCTCATAATCAATTCTCCGGACGGAAAAGCCCACATTTTCCACGTCCTGTCGTCAGAGACTGTTGCGAGGATCATCTTTTTAGGGTGGAACTTCACGCTAGGTGTCAAAATGAATTGTAAATATCCGAATCCATTCCGTTCGAGCACTGAGCCAATACGTACGAGCTAATTGCCATATCATGCCCCTTGACAACATGAATCTGTCGCAACCGGTCGCATTTGGCAACGGGAAGGTCAACGTTGGCGTAGGGATTCGGTCGATCTTCGAGCGGGAGAGTGGATTCGCGGGAGTTGATGTTCTTTCTGGTAGGTTTGTTCATGGTGGGAGCCGTGCCCTCTTTAGGATGCGTTTCACGTTTAGGATTGGCGCTTGGCCGGCTGGATTGACCTGTATGGATATGTTAATTGTATCCAGCAAACAACCGATGGTAGTGGATGACATGTTCATACCGGTTGGTGAGTCTCGGTCTCGGTCACGCTCCCTTCTATCTATATTTCTAGCTGCACTTTCCAGCTGTACTACCTAGACACACTGTGTCAACGTAGGAAACTGCTTCGAGGAAAGCATTGAGGTAATACTATACCTTTCCAGCTAGCCGATCGCGTTCTAATCTCGTCAACATCTTCTCCTTCATTGCTGTCTCATACTTGACTTGCAGAGCTTTCAACATCGGTTCATAACTCTCATAGTGCTTCTTCAGTCGCTTGATATCTGCAATCAACTTATTCTTCTCCTGAACGACCCGCTTGTGATGCATACGGTGGAAATCCCGCTCTTTGCGGAGTTTGTCGTAAGTCGAGCGGGCTTTGCTAGGGTAAGACGTTTTGTGTTGGCTTTGGCGACTTTTGGGGAAGGGCAATTCTGAAATAAGAGGGGTACCTGGCAATGTCCTTGTAGTTTTCAACGTCTATCCGGAGTTTTTGCAATGCGTCTGCAAGTTCTTGGTTGCGTTGGTAAACATCTGGTACAATTGTGATGTCTTCGATGCTCAGCCGGCCCTTTTGCTGGTATTCGTACCATTCGTTCTAAAATGGGGAGCATCCGGTGGGTGGAATAAGAAATTGATGGTGTAGCTCGTGTGTTTGCATGATGCACTTACCTGGAACGCATCCAAGCTCTTCACCAATCCCTTACTGGACAGATAGTTTCTGATGTAATCATCGATCACCTCAGGGCGCTTGGTAAGGGTAGGAGTGAGTTCCTCAGCCTTGGAGGACGGCTCCACAGGAACTTATGTGGTATATGAAAGGCCGCGAATTGAGTACATCATAAACATAGGTCACCGTAAACGGTATATAAACTCCAACCTCCAAAGAAACTTCGCTCATGAATGTTTCTAACAGCACTCTCCAGCGTCTCTTCCTCATCATCATCCTCCAGCTCTTCAAACTCCTCTACAGGAACCTCCTCATAGTTCAGGTCGTCTTCGTCAAAATCTTCAACCGGATCCGCCGCTAGAATAGTGCGGAAATGTTTTAGCAGCAAAACCCTACAGATTTTCTACTTAGCGCACCCAAGCGCTCACCTTCCAGAAAATATGTCTTCCGCCCATCGTCATCAACACCCCCAGCTCCTGGTGTGGATATTTTGGGGCTCAGCTTCGGTACAGTGGAAGAGGAAGCTACGGCGAGGTTGGCGATAGACGAAGATAGTTTGAGAGGTGTGGATTTACTGGGAAGCGCTGGGAGAGGTGCGACTGTCGCACTCATGTTGATGCATAAACTCAAACCTAGGCGGATCTGAAGTTTGCAAATCAGTAGAGTAGTGGTGACCGCGCCAAATGTCCGAATGGGTTATGTAATCAGCCAAGCCACGAACGCGCGAGCTCTACCTCAGAAGATCTAGTGTTTGACAGCCTTCTTCACCACCTGCTTGCGCAGATTTTATTCGCAAACATGCCCCACAATCGACCTTTAACAATTCTACTTGCCCCTCTCATCACCTACCTTCAATCCTGTCCCCTGACAACAAACATCAATCTCGATTCTGGTCTTCCACTCACACCCCATTCCTTAGACACTTGGGATAGATTACATGCTCCCGATCGCCTCCCACAAGACTTGAGATCATTCTTAATGGTTAGCGATGGAATGAAATTGACGTGGGACGTCAGAACAAAGGCAGGAAAAGTTATCCGTGTGGGCTACAGTGGAGTAAATCAATTGAGCGAGATGAAAGCGTACTATATTGGTGACGCCCGAGGGTACTGCATATGGGAAGGTGGCGAGAGCGGAAGGGTGCTTATAATTCTGAGCGGCACTAAAGAATGTGAGAGAGGAATATGGTGCGTGAAAGACGAGAAGAGAAGGTATCTAGCCAAGGACTTTGCCGGGTATTTTCGATCTTTGTGCTTTTGTGCTGGGGTATCAGGGTTTTGGTTGGCTGATGACGATGGGGATGTGATGAGCGCTGTTGTAAGAGACTGGGTGAGGTTTTATGGTTTGACGCGACGTAGTGCGGTACCACGCGACGAGGAAAATGAGGGAGATGTGGATATTGCATTTGATTCTGGCAAGGCTTCGAAATTGATTGGACAAATGAGCAAAAAGAGATGAAACAATAAACTGTGTGCTTGCTACCCTTCGTTTGAACATAATCTGCAAGAGCAGCGGATGGAGACGGACATATTGAAGACCGAGCGTAAACGACGGTAATTTCGTTTTAAGTTAGCAGCAGGTATTTCTATTGTACAAAAAGAAGACAAGGGAAGTAATCGAAAAAAATACCACATAGAAAACGTCTCTCCCCCTCCCTCCGGTCCATCAAGGCTGCGATGGGAACACCACATCATAAATCTCTTCATACCATCCCACAAAATGGGGCTCGAGTCCTTCCTTAATATAATCTGCTAGCTCATCCCAGTCGCTCCGGTTAGCAGCCGGGAAAATGATCTTCTTGACACCTGATCGTTTTGCAGCAATAGTCTTTTCTTTCACCCCGCCAATCTTCAGAATCTTGCCTGTGAGTGTGATTTCGCCTGTCATTGCCACATCGGGAATTACAGGTCGGTTCTGGGCGAGGGATAACAGAGATGTGACCATTGTGCCGCCCGCAGAGGGTCCTTGACAAACGTCGCCATCAGCTACAAAGTCGTATTTCCATTAACAGCAGATATACTAACCATCTTTTGGGGTAGCACCTTCCGGAACATGCAAATGAATATGAGCTTTGTCAAAGAACTTATTGTCCGGGAACCTTCGGGCCATAAATGACCGTGCGTACGTGTACGCGATCATCGAGCTCTCTTTCATCACATCGCCCATCTGTCCCGTACGATGGAAGGACGGTTTACCGTTATCTGTAAAAGCAGATTCCAACACAGACTCGACGTAGAGTGATGAGCCCCCTGAAAAATTTGCATTTAGAACCTTAGAAGGTGCAAGACAACGGAGATGAACTCACCCATGGATGTCCAGGCCAGCCCCATCACCACACCTGGTGGTGTCTCATCATACATCCGATCCGCTGTATACACTGGCGATCCAACATACTCTTTCAGGTTGTCCGGGTTTACCGTGAGGAGCTTCTCCACACCTCCCTCAGCATCTTCTTCTTTCACTATCTTGAACGCGGCCTTGCGGTAAATCTTATCAATGTGTTTCTTCAAATTTCGAACGCCGCTCTCCCTGCAGTAATACCGAATCAGCGTCTCGATGGCCTCATCAGACAACTGCACGTCCTGTTCTTTCAGGCCGGCTGCTTCACGTGCTGTGGGTGCCAGGTACTTTCCAGCTATAGCCACTTTCTCTTCTGCTACGTAACCAGATAGTCGGATTATCTCCATGCGGTCCAACAACGGTGCGGGAATGGTTTCTAGCATATTGGCGGTGCAGACAAACAGGACTTTGGAGAGATCTAGTGGGACATCCATGTAATGATCTAGGAAAGAGTTGTTCTGTTCGGGATCTAAGAGCTCCAACAGTGCGGAGGCTGGGTCACCCTGATGGCCCCGACCCAATTTATCAACTGCGAACAAATGTTACCATTTCATATCTGAAATGAGCATTCATATCAATGCAAACTTACTCTCGTCAATCATGATCAGAGGGTTTTCGGTTTGTACTTTTTTCAACGCCTGCACAACCTTTCCGGGCATCGCTCCAACATATGTTCGACGATGACCCTTGATCTCTGCGACGTCAGTTAGTCCCCCCACGCTGAATCGGAAAAACTCTCGACCTAGTGCTCGCGCGATTGATTTACCAATCGAGGTTTTTCCCACACCTAACAATACGTGAGAGCTTGTACGATGGACTTTAAGAACAGTATCACCACCCACCTGGTGGGCCTTGTAAACAGATGATCTTCCCTTCAACTGTCCCCCTCAACTTGCCTACCGCAATGAATTCCAAGACTCGGTCCTTGACGTCCTTCAGCCCATAATGATCTTCGTCTAGAACGGCAGTGGCATGCTTGATATCAAAGTTCTCCTTGCTGTATTGACCCCATGGGATTTGAGTCAACCAGTCGAGATAGTTTCGGGTAACGTTGAACTCGGATGCTGCGGCTTCCAGGTGTTGCAACTTGGTCAATTCCTGAAGAAGAAAATGACAGCCATTGCCGCCATTGCCAGATGAGATTAAGCATGCAGGGATATTAACATTGCCCAGTCGTACCTCATCGAAGACCTTCTTTACAGCCTCCGGCATCGCCAGCTTCGCGGCACGTTCCTTGAACTTATCAATGAGTTTGTCTTTCCCATCCGTATCGATCCCGAGTTCCTTTTTGATTCCTTTGAGCTGCTCCATGAGGAAATACTCCTGCTGTCTACGCGTAATCTTCTTGTCCACTTCTTTTGAGATCTCCTGCTGGAGCTTCGCATTAGACAGCTCGTTCTTTACCACCGCTAAAGCTTTTTGCAGTCGCTCTTCTATAACCAAACTCTCTAAAACGCTCTGAAGCTCATTTGGCTCCCCAGCAGAAATCGCAGCAGCAAAGTCTGCAAGTTTCGCCGGATCGGCAAACGCATTGCCTCCTGTTTGTATGGAAAATGTGATAATTTGATCGCGGATTAATGGATTGATTTGTGAAATCTCCTTCAGAACATTGAGCATTTCCGAAGTAATGGCTTTGACGACATTGTTACTGGCATTGAAAGGCTCGTCGTTCAAGTTTTCGACGTTGGCAAGGGAGACGCGATAGTTTGCGAGATGTTTATTGATCGGGAGGTAATCTTTGAGAAAACGGGGAGGAGGAGTGAGCTGTACAGGTTAGCGACATCCGTGAAGCATGAGGACATACCTTCTGCCGCTTCTTCCGAGGATTGCTCCTCAGCAGGCGGTGACTTGCTGTCCTTCTCCTTTTCTGGTGGAGGTCCAACCAGATTATTCAGACGAATACGGCGATGCGGGTAGATAACAACGGTGAGAGCTGAGTTATCAGGTCCCGCCTGGTAAACATTGGTCACTTGGGCGAATACACCAACTCGGTGAATTTGCGATACATCCGTTATCACATCCTCCGCCATTTCATCGTCCTTAGATAGGAAAATGCCGACATAGGGTTGGCGTCGATTCATGAGCTCTTGGATGGCGGCAATCGCTTGTGGGTCCTTTATGTAGAGTGATTTATAAAACCCAGGGAAAAGAGGTCTGCGATTCAGTGGTATAGCAACCAATTGGGGATACTCTTTGGGTACAGTGATTGTTTCAAGGGCGCTAGTGTTGATTTCTGTTGCAGATCCCTCCGGATTTTGCGTGATTAACTTTTCCACGAAGTCATTATCAGATCCCTTCCCATCACCACTTCCATCAGATGGTGCCCCAGCATCGTTCGCACCACCAGTAGCAGCTGCGTTAGCGTTATCTGCGTCGTCCGCCACCCCACCATCCTTGGAATCCTTGTCCACCTTGTTATGCGTAGTATCATCCTTATCCGGCTTATTTTCCCCACCCTCTCCGTCGCCACCGTCATTTTTCCCACTCCCGCTGTTGGACCAAAAGCTCAGGACAGGTCGAGTAGCAGTAGCAAAGCTCCGCTCATTCAGGGAATTTATCGTGTTTCTTGGTCGTAGAAGAGTCGGCATTCTTGTTGGTAGCGACTGAAACCCGCGAAGAGCATGGGATGACGTGGTTGTTGATGCAAAGCGACCCAATGGAGATGTAGATGGAGCACATTGCAGCTGCAGTACAAATGGCTGTCCCGAGGCGGTCAGCCGCTGGACAACCGAACGAGGGACACTTTTTGAGAATGTGAGGAAAACTTCTTGGGCGGGTCGCAGCATTGCGTAAGGAGCTATGCAGTGCATTACTGCAGGACTGACGGTAACGTAGATGGCGTGGAACTTGATGGAAATTAAAACTGCGACGGGGACAAGAGATGCTCGGTTGATAGGCAAATGTGTGTCATGGTGTGAGTCAGCGTGCTTAGTCGTCGGGACTTGGATCTTGACGACGAACTCAACTGCACAGAGTGGGGATTGCACTTTATCCTTTGAGCTCATTCAAAGTTTTGGACAAGGATATCAAACGCCATGGCTTTTCAAGGACAAGCACATTCTTTAGTAGCAGAAAATCACTTGTTCTGGGTGTATGCAATTGCAAAGGATTTGGAATACATAGACTAGGACATATTTTCCGCAGCATCTTCTACTTTTAGTGTATGTCAGGCATCTATTGCTTGCTTCCAGTTCCTTTTGCACCTTCAATGCCATAATATCTACCGCCATGTTCATTTTTCCGTGCTGCCGTTTGCATCCTTACACCAAACACCTTCATACTCCAATTCCAGTTGCTTTGAACCGCTGTGCCACTATATACGGGTTTGTGATGAAGTAAGCGATCAGAGCGGATAAACGAAGACCACGAAGCATTTAGCAGTTTTTGGTTGGGGCAAAGAGGCATCATCGTACTCGATAGCCCTGTTTCTCAAGGTATTGAACTAAACCTGCATTCATTATCAGGGACAATGTCGCTTGTTCAAAAGTTCAATGCCGCGGTGGCAGCGGCCACCTCCAAACCTTATCTCGCTTTGTTCAAAAATGTCGTCTTCCTCTTATTTGTGTACCGTTATGCTACTGCCATAGCTCTCAAAGTTGCTGTAAAGGGACCCGGCGAGGCTATAAGAGACTATGTGAAGCGCATCCTACAGGTATGTGAGGTCGCTGTCAAAAGAGGCGGAAATAAGCTCATATGGCAATGGCGTGTGTCTAGATCCTCATTACTTTGACGAGAAAGAGCATCCCGGGTGCAAACGCTATGGTTAAAAGTGAAGTTGCTAAGCAAATACAGAGCATTGAAAAGAAAGTCGTCCAGTATACTCCTGGTGAAAAGATCTATCGCACGCTGCCCTCCAAGGGACTTGGTCAGACAGAAGTTCGCGCGGAACTGGATCGGTAGGCGGCAATGATCCGTATCGCATGCTTGCATCCACATTCTGAGATCGTTGTATCAAAGTTATCAGAAAATGGGCGATGTTGATTGGAAGGAAGGAAAAGTTTCTGGTGCCATTTATCACGGTGGTGAGGAAGTGTCCTCGCTGATCACCGATGCATTCGCACGCTTCACGATCACCAACGTACGTCAATCGGATTGTTGGCGTTACGCCTAAATTTAATGTTCCTCGTTCAATATAGCCTTTGCACCCCGAAATCTTCCCCGGGGTGCGTAAGATGGAGGCGGAGGTTGTATCCATGGTCCTTCGCATGTACAACGCCCCCGAGGGTGGATGTGGTAGCGTAACGTCCGGTGGAACAGAAAGTCTACTCATGGCTGTCAAAGCCTACCGTGATATGGCTAGGGTCAAGCGCGGCGTGACTGAGCCCGAGATGTACGTGCCCCTCCAGACCTGCGATGGTAGAATACGATTGTAATTTGGCTTGCAGGGTGCTTCCCGTGACTATCCATGCGGCCTTTGACAAAGCCGAAAGCTACTTTGGAGTCAAGATTGTTCACATCCCCATGGACCCTGTCACCGGGAAAGTGGACGTCAGCAAGGTGGCTCGCGCAATAAACCGGAACACCATTATGGTGAGCAACTTACGAGTTTCCCAGTTCTTTTCTGTTTTATCCACTAACTTGCACTACTAGATTGCCGGATCAGCCCCCAACTTCCCTCATGGCATCGTAGACGACATCCCTGCCCTTGCAGCTCTGGCAAAGAAGCACAAGATTGGGATGCATGTGGATTGCTGCCTAGGTGGCTTTATCGTACCATTCTTGGAAAAGGCAGGCTATCCTCTGGAGCATCCATGTGATTTCCGTGTGGACGGCATTACCTCAATCTCGGTCGACACGCACAAGTATGGTTTCGCGCCAAAGGGATCTTCGGTGATCATGTACCGGTCCAAGGAGATTAGGGACCACCAATATTTCGTGACGACCGAATGGCCGGGTGTGTGACGTGAAATACGACAGTATCGGCCTTTCAGGCATATACTAAATACTCGAATGTAGGCGGTATCTATGCATCGCCCACCATCGCGGGGTCTAGGCCTGGGTCATTGGTTGCTGGATGTTGGGCGGCCATGGTTCACTTTGGCGAAGATGGATATATCAAATCCACCCAACAAATCATGGAGACTGCTCGAAAAATCAAAAAAGGGTATTCACCGCTATGTTATCTTAACGGAATTCATAAACCTTATTGCTGACATCATGCGAATAGGGTTCAAGAAATTGAAGGTCTCCGACTAGTTGGAGATCCCGTTGTATCTGTCGTGGCTTTCGCTGCAAAGGCCCCGATCAGCACTTATGCATTGGCTGACCTCTTGTCTAGAAAACACTGGCATCTAAACATTCTTCAAAATCCACCAGCAATTCACATCGCGTGCACCATGCTCACCCGTCACTCTGCGGACGCCTTGCTTGCAGATCTTCGTGAAGCGGTTGACCAAATTCGTAAGGATCCCAAGGCAGGTAACGGCGATGTGGCAGCCATCTACGGAACAGCAGCAAGTGTCCCGGACAGGACGATTATTGCGGATGTAACTAGGGGATTTTTGGATGCATTGACCAAAATTTAGATTTCGTCCTTAGGTAGTCAAAGGCTTGTAATTGTGCTATTAGGCTATATTTTGGGAAATTGCAACTTTATTCTTTTACTCTGCCATCTTCAAAGTTTTATACATGGTCAACCCATCGGCACGCTACTTTAACTATATACAGGATCTCTTGCAAGGACTCTTGAGGAAATATATTCTATCACTAGTCGTCTCTTGGTACGGGAAGACCGCTAAATTACGATATGTAGTTAGCACACTACCCCAAGCATAGCACTCCTTCGGAATAAAACGTACCATGGCTGTAGCATTTTTTCAATCATTTCAAACTTTTTTCTCCCAATACTCTCATTCTCTGCCACTGCCGAGTAAGCGATCAACGTGTTGTGGCCAATAATTGATGCGTATGTATCCCGCTGCTGGTTGACTGCCCACTCACTGGCCAGAATAGTGGTTAGAGAGTCACTCGTAGTATTTGACGCTCAGACAAAAAAATGCTCACAATTTGTTGGTGTCGGCATGCCCTGTTCCGACATGCTTGGACTGCACTAAAGGGATAATAACAAGATATGAGCAGCTAGTTCATAAAGAACACACCCATCCACTACTCACAGTGCTCAAGCTGAGCGTTCATGTTCATGGCGGCGCTGGACATTGTAAGAGTTTTATAGTGTGTTTTGCCAAAAGGAAATTGCAGATCTCTTGGACGGAAAACGACGACAAAAGCTGGACTTTCAACTGCAACCCTTGCGTGAATGTGCCACGTCTATATAACCATATATGGAAATCTCAACTGCGGGCCTTCCAGCCTTACTAAGCCCATCCACGACGAAATTCAAGGAGGCGCTTTGGACTCCCCCCCAGCACTTTCCGTCCTTTGGTCTCGCGCGGAGTTGGATTTTCATCCCATCGACCATCTGTACATTTCATCCTTCGCGTACTTTCAAGCGCAGTCTTGCATACTCGTGCCTCAACAACAAAGCATTCTTGTTCAAGCGACTTGTCTAGCCTCTTTGTGCACACAATACCCTATTCCTCCCGTTTTTAGCCAATCAAGATGTCGACTACGTTTACTGAGGGTTGCCCCGTTTACAGGTGAAGTATTTGTTTTTTACGCGTTGATATTGGGTCACGTAATGAAAAGCTCAACGCTGACTTTGTACCGTTGTCTGACGTAGCCCCTTCTTTGGAGCTATGGGATGCACTGCCGCCATCGTTTTCAGCTGTAAGTCTCATCATCATGCGTGTCCGGCCCAACTCTTCCTGCAGGGAGATGTCGTGGACAGCAGAGAACGTACTCTTCATCCATCCTTGAACCTGGAGCTAATGGAGTTTCTATTTCTTAAAACAGGTTTCGGAGCGGCTTACGGAACCGCAAAGTCTGGTGTCGGTATCTCTGTTATGGGTATCATGAGGCCCGAGTTGATCACCAAGAACATTGTCCCCGTTGTCATGGTATGGTCGAAATTGTGTCAACATATTTCTCTTGGGCACGTCAGTGATGATTCTTGTGCAGGCTGGTATCATTGGTATTTACGGTTTGGTCGTATCCGTGTTGCTCAGCGGTGGCCGTGAGTAACTTCATCAATGCGGACATGCGACATGATCGTGTCATCTTACGACGCATCTCTGTTTCAGTACAACCAAAAATGTCCCTCTTTGCCGGGTTCATTCAACTTGCCGCTGGTCTTAGCGTTGGTTTGAGCGGGTTGGCCGCTGGTTTCGCCATTGGTGTTGTGGGTGACGCAGGTGTCCGTGGAACGGCCCAACAACCCCGTCTCTTTGTTGGTGAGTAGAAGAAATCCTGTCCAACAGGGCTCTCCTGCGTGCTAATTACAATTCATTTCAGGTATGATCTTGATCCTCATTTTTGCGGAAGTTTTGGGTCTTTACGGGCTTATCGGTATGTTACTTTTTTCTGCTCTTTGTCTTTCCTCACCTATTAACCTATTTTGCATGCAGTCGCGTTGATCTTGAACACCAAAGCGGACCCATCTGCTGGCTGCTAAAATATACCTGACACGTTAGCAGTGGGATGCACAATGTAGGTTATACTCCTCGGGCGGTGAGAAATGGTTCAACAATGTGAGGACGGGTTTCTGGCGTCTCCTACGGTTGGATACATCAATAGATCGCGTCCCGTACTCTTGAGTTTTCCTGAAACGATTTAAATGGCGGTTTGGACATTGACAGAGACTTTGTCAAAAATCGGAATAATATTTGCCTCATCCACTTTAGTCCGCGCCTTGATGGTATCGTCGCATTACGTCAATTCTTCAATAAGTGCACAGAGCAATACAAGATCTAAAGATGAACAGTCCGCGCATTGTAGAAGGCACTAAAAAACCTCTGCAATCTTTTCGCGCAACTAAGAACCACCTTCCACTGAACTCTCCAGTTCCCATATATCATCTATTTCCTGCAAGACTTCGAGGTCTAGGTACGGCTCCTGCAGCCATGCAGTCAAATGAAACATTGCTTCTCGTCGATCGCGCAGAGTCGGCAAGGATTCTGCTATTCGTCGCTTCAGGCTCAATTCCGTCGCGTACATATCTATGGTCTTTCGGAAAAGGCCAACTGATCATGCAAGTCAGTAAAGATGGAGTAGAAAACTAACGGGAGACAGGGTGTGCATACCATGTCCTTCGAGTGTCTGGCTTCGAAATAGAGGTGTTTCATATGCATATCTTTCTCCAATGTTATTAGATGTATCATCAAGCAAGCTTTCGAGGTGCAGGTAGAGAATTTGCATCTTCTTGAGCAGTTGCGTCTGTGAATGCCGTGTGTAGCTATTGTTAACGCAACGACAATGCTCTGCTTCAATGCTTGCCATTCAAGACCTACCAATCGTACAATAATCTCGTTTAGCTCGTAAACGGGCGCCTTCAACTCCACCTCCAACTTTTTCTCATATTCCTCCGTAACTCCCTCAAATTCCGACAAACCTGGAGCCCAAGCTGTGCTTTCACGGGCATATCTATCATCCAATAAGTTCTCTGTGCATTATTGAGAGTGACGCACAGCTCAAAAACGTACCTTACTTTTTCTTCAAAACAAGGTTCAACAGCTTATTCGCGACGCCCGTGCCGTCATCGGAGAGGTCTTGCCATGATGTTCGGTGATATTTAAGATCGGACCAGGCCGTACGAACAGCGCGTTGAACTGAGGAGAGTGTTTGGTACGTCCCAGCGACACTCATGAGCTTTTGGGTGGAAAGGTCGGCTGTTAAACTCGCTGGATGCGTGCTGCGGTTGACTGTGCGTGGTTGCCAAGACAACAAGACTTGGAGGGGCAAGCTCAACCAGACCCACAGTTCAGATCAATATCCTAGTCCCACCCCATCCTCTCTCAGCGAGCGCAAAATAGCACACGACACACACAACTTTCCCTAGGATCAGTCAAAATGTCTGCGAAACCAAAGAGCGAAATGACAGAAGCGGAACTCGCCGCCCAAGAGGAAGCCGAGTTCCAAACAGGACCATTGTCCGTATTGACGCAGGTAAACCTAACCGTGTGCAACCCAAAATGCCTCCCCTCATCAACGTGCACCGAAAAATATGGTTATTAAAGCATCTCTCTATCTAGTCTGTCAAAAACAACTCTCAAATCTTAATCATGTGCCGAAACAACCGTAAACTGCTTGCTCGAGTAAAAGCTTTGTATGCATCTCTGCTACGCAACTGATCGTGGTGCAAGAATTTAGTTGTACTCACCATTTGGGAATCTAGTGATCGGCACTGCAACATGGTTTTGGAGAATGTAAAGGAGATGTGGACAGGTTGGTTTTTTGAGAACGATTGTGTTTCGCCCTAATCGCGCATATTGGTTGACATTTTGATTTGGCAGAGACACCAAAGACTGGAAAGGGGGTGAAGAAGGCCAAGCCGATCAACAAGGACCGCTTTATATCAAAGATGTTTTTACGAGGAGATTCCGGTGGGTCCATTGTTGTTGAATGTTTTGTTGATGATATTGGTTTTGTTGAATTTATATTGATTCGGTTTCCGCTTCTCTTTCATCTTCTAGTTGTATTGGTGTTGAGGAATATTGTGTAAATGTCTTCTTGCGCGATTGAGAGTGTGATGTACAAATATGGGAACAGCCAAAACTATTCAACTGGTGGACTTCACGTCTGTGGAAATTTATTTAGTGACCACCCTTGGTGGTCACCTTTGTTCGCCAATCATTGTCATAAGATGCCTCAACAGAGAGCAGGACGATTTACACCTCGACGAAAAACATCGATATATTACACCGCGAATACTCGAACTGTTGCTATCAGATTGCAAACGAGTTACAGCACCACTCGCAGCAAAACACAACTCTGTTTTTCCATCCTAGCCATGGAATCAGGCTAAGCGTCGTAATAACGATAGAACCGACAGGGCACAGCCCATAACTCCCAAGCACACATCCTAGTCAGCCAAAGGCAGGCGAAAGCTTCCAGTACTGTACAATCACTGCCCTTCAGAAAAAAGAAAACAGAGTGACGAAATCCGTTGGGTAATTTGAAGGATTTATTTTCTACAGGAAATAGTCTGGCGTCCGACGAGTGACGTGCGGCTCGCCGCGCCTGGGGGCTGGGTCGAATTGCAAGCTGCAAAGCAGATGTGGAATGAGTTACTGTTACCGGCTGTAAAGACAACGCTTCATGTTGATGATACTCACAAGGTATATTTCAGGTGCTCATCTATCTCCATAATGGCAGCTTGGTTACCGCATCGGTAGCAGTAGTTTGGCGCACTGAAAATTGTTACGACATTTTTATCTTGACTCCAATTGTAACCCTGAAAATGACACCAAACAATTGTTCATTATAGCGTACTAAAGAGACCAATAATACAACGTGGGCCATACCTCCATTACTAATTGATGGGCTCTAGAGATGAGGGTCAACCCATTATTGCGATTAAATGCCTCGGAGATGTCTTGACCGAACGTGTACCCAGCTCCACGGGGAGAAATACCCCACCCGCAGCGATCGTCAGGATCAGACCTAGAAAAATTGCTCCATAAGCAAAGAGGCTTCTAGAAAGTACTCTGGTTCATCTCCCCTACCATAGCAAATCTGGAGACGTCAAGGAAACATCAAGTAGACCAGATGAGAATGATGAGTTTGTGCAGAGTAACCGTGTCCATGAGATTCTTACCGCACATGGGACCTTCATGGGGGACTTCCTGGATACGGTCAAGTGACCGAATGTGGTCTAGAGTATCAATCGATGGAGACAAGCCTCCATGAAGACAGAAGATCTTGCAAAACATTCCGTAACCCAAATAAGTACTCTGAATCAAAGCAAATGATCCCAGCGGCCATCAAAACCTACTATACCTGATCTTCAATCAATGCCGTCAAAGGCAAATAATCAAACAAGTCTGTGAAATACTTCCACACATTGGCATTCCCGTATTTCCTCAAGCACTCATCATAAAACCCGTACACCTGCGTAATTTGCCTGGACTCGTGGTTTCCGCGAAGAATAGTAACGCGATCCCTGTAGCGGACCTTGAGTGCCACGAGGAGAGTGACCGTTTCCACAGAGTAATAACCGCGGTCGACATAGTCGCCCATGAAGAGGTAATTTGTGTCTGGAGAGTTACCACCAATACGGAAAAGCTCCATTAAGTCGTGAAACTGGCCATGAATATCTCCGCAGACTGTTACAGGGCAGCGAACAGGTTGGACGTTGGACTCTTCCATGAGGATTTCTCGGGCCTAGTTGTGATGGAGCGGATGAGCATCTGTTCGACCTCATGCTCATCATAACACGGTCTCTCGTATGGCTTGCCACAACCAAAACATGTGTGTGAAGTCTGACCTTGTCGCAAAGCTTTTTCACGTCGGCTTCCGACAGCTGCTTACAGGCCATCAAGACCGATATCCAATTGTCCACGTCCCCGTAGTCTGCGCTCATGGCTGATTCAATAAAAAGGAGGTACCTATATAAGATAGTGTGAATATTTTGCACAAGTGCTCAAGCGACGATCCCATCTCCGACACGCTGGTGATTTCGTCCTCTTCAGCCCACCGCGTTCTCCCGTGTACCAACCAAAAAGTTTGTTGATGTGATAGGAATTATGGGCCCGACGTGACGAGAGCAGAAATCCTTCAAAAGGTCGTAGCGTAAAACGTCCCAATGGGAAGTATGATTCTGCCAAACGAAATGGAAATTTCAATTCGCCCGTTCTATTATTGTGCAGGTCGCCTTGTTTTGGTGAAAAGTGTGTCCTTCTTTCGCGACTTTTGGACGATCAGCCCAGCACCCGCCACATGCAGCCATCCATTTGCCACAATGCTTATGTAATTGTCGGGATGAAGATCGTTCGTTTGTAACTTTCTTGCTGGCGGTTGACATATAACAAGGGACGGATGGTCCAAGATGGGAGTGATTTGAGGATTTGCAGTACGGAATGTGACGGTGACTTGATTGATACTACATATGTCTATTACATATGTCGATGCAAAGGGCAGCAAAGTTACAACCCATCGCAAGACCCTCGTTCCACGCTCACGGGAAACAAAATGAATCAGTACTAACAAATCCCCAATGGACTATATAAACCCCGTTTACATTTATCACATTCTTTAACCTCGTGCTTTTCCTTATTTCGCGCCCCCGTCGGTCTCATTTTTACTGTATCTGACGACTCATGCCTGCCGCCGTTGCCACTACTCCACTCCCTGTCCCACTTTTCCACAGCGGAACCGAATACAGTCTTCCACAACACCAGCAACAACAAACAGGGAGCGGTTATGCAGCAGGACGAATTTTGAACCAGCTGGGGCTATCCTTCCAACCAATGCAAGAGACTGGAATTCGAGCTACCATGACTTGCTCCAGTGTGTCATCTCAAGCGCATGCAAGAGCGTTAGCGAAGATCACATCGTTAGAAAAGACAATAGAGTTTTTGCAGAAAGAGCATGGGGGTGTTCTGAAAGGACTGCATAGCGAGATTGCAAGGTTGCAGAGTGTCTGTTCTGGTATGAATTCTGTCGGTGCTGTTTTGGCTAGATGATATTGTTACGGTTTGTTTCTTAATACCTGATGTCGAGCAGACCTCTCGGTGAGACTTGTAACAAAGCCAGACGGTGGAGGTACAGTACTGCAGCTTTAAGCGCTCACATTAACGGTGCATAACCATGTAAATTATTTTAGACGTGCATGATCCTACACCCAGTAAATTGCGAGCATCTGTCCACACATTTGACCCTAAACCCTCCCACAACCATCCGGAGACTCAAATCATAAGTTCTTCATTACCAACAGACACATCCGAACCCCACCTCTATCTCCTGCTAGACCAACAGAAAAAGAAGTACACAGCCTTCATTGACCGGCTCAACGAGGACAATAAGCGGAAACAGGTTGAGATAGACCATCTTAAAGCCGAGCGTGAATTGGTGCAGGAGGCTTTGAGCGTTGCTGGATTGCAACTGGATATGAAAGAATTGTACACCCTTGCCACACATACCGTGCATTCAAAGGCTTCTCTAAGGACCAAAACGAAGAACCATCCATTACCGCCGATCGGAAAGGGACAAGGCCCCATTGATCACGAAAAAGATAAAGTGGATGAAACAACACAACAGGAACAACAACAAGTCCCGCCTCGTCCACCAGCACCCACACCTCCACCAACTACAGGTGACACACCACGACCATCGTCTCGATCAAGAGCAAGCAAACCCGTGCTTCCCATCTCAACGGCAGCGGAACAAACAGACGTGGAATACTCAGAAGCCCTGTATGAACAGCATGTCGACGATCCACCAGCCTTTGTACCTGATCCACCTCAACATACGACATGGTCAAAAAGAATGGCAGGGACGAAGATGGTGAGAGAAAAGCAGTGGAAAAATTTGAAGGAACGGTTGTAAGAAATAGAGATGATTTCTTTGCAATGTTTGCAAGAAGACTATGTTGTTTGAGTATACTTAGGTGAATAAACTATTGACGTTGTCATGAACGAGTATTCCCCATGATTCAAGTCCAATTTATAAAACAATGTCCAATAAACCATCTACGGTAGTCCTATGCTACTAAAATATCCACGCAATAATCTACACTTTTTGAAATTCGGTAAAAACACTCCGAACTTTATCAACGATTATAGCATCAACCCCGTAGCTCCTTTGCAATTTCGCATTCTCAACCTCATTATTCAAACCACCATAGGTAAAGAGCAGGAGACCGCTTTCTCTTATGGCGCGTATCAGCCCAGGTGCTTCCAGAATCGGATCCACCTTAGTTACGATGCCAAGACATCCTGCTCGGGTTGCGAATCGCACGGCGTCGAGGAGGGAATTGCAGCGAGCGTCGTAGGTGGTTTCGGTTCCACCTTCGGTTAAGAAGAAGACGGGGTAGTGGTTCTTTTTTAATAATGGACAACAATGACGAGCTGTGAATACCACGATTTCATGCTTGGACAGAACGACACAAAAGTCACCTGCTTCATACTCAACATCCAACAGACTTCCGGGTGGAAGGACGAGAAATATATATTTCTAACGAGCAGGTACAGTCCGGTAAGCATAGGTTAGATGTCTGCACGCACTCACAATCGGAAGGCCATACCTATCCCCAGCATTATCAAAGATAACTTTTAAAATTTTGTCACAGAAGACATTGATCTCTGCATTCTGGAGCTCATCCTGTTCGGCTTCCTGCAAATTAGGATATTTGACTTCAACATTAAACCCGATTTTCGTCGGCACTTTCTGTAATGAAACAAACCAAACAATATTAGCCCGGGAATCGCCTATCCAAGCCCCACCATCTGCATAAAACATGTCTCTCACCTTTAGCGTCTCCTCCAAAGTTGCGAATGGTAACTGAACCGACCCGTCATCATTCCCACGAGTAGGCCACGAAGCCCGCTCATCAGCCGTCTTCAAACTTTCTTCGGATGCATCGCTCATGCTCATGGTGCGCCGCAAATGTCCGTTTGTTGCCCAGGCAAGTTTACGGGAGGGCCGTTCTTTAGGTCGGAGGGCGAGGAACTCTTGAACTGCTAGGGCACTTAGAGGTAGGTGGTAGCCGGTTTCCCATACCCTAACTGTACGAAAGATGATGAGAATCCTTGCATCAAACGCCAGGAAGATAACGTACAGTCATGGTACAGTACAGGAACCAGATCCTTCGTCAATTGCACATCTGTTGACAACCACATGCATCAGGTTGGTTTCTTTCTCGAAAAGCCACAATATACACCTGATGACGCACCGAATTCAACATATTCGGCGCCCAAGGCACCCGCCGTGATGAAGGAGAGCAATGTGTTCTCCCCTAGCTGTAGATGGCCGCGACCGTTTGCTACGTGAGCAGCCTTGTTCATACCCAATCCTCGGTGCCCAACGACCTGTGAAGGTAAACAGTTTGATCAATAAGGCTTTTTTAGTGCTGGGCAAATTATACAGCCATCACCTTAGTCATTTGCGATCTCCAGGTTCTCGCTCCATCTCCTTTAAGGTTACCATGCACAAATGGCTTCACAACTACAAACTCAAATGTGACGGATCCAATGATCTCCAAACTGTGGGAGCTCATAATCGGGACATCAACACTTCCACCAAGTGGCGTCTTTTCCTGCCACAGAGACGTTTTGACGGTGGAAAGAAGCGCACTGGCCCTGCCAATTAACCGAGCTTTCTTCGTCGCTTCCCCATATGCAGGGTGGATATCAAACTGCAGAGAAACTAGTTCAAAATTTTCCGCGTAAAAGACAATTGGCTCCGGAACTGGCTCTAAAAGAGGAAGATCGTAGACTGCAGGGTCTCCCACCGCGTTCTTTGCAGATATAGTTAAACGGAACGTTCCGGGTGCCATTTGCGCAGGAATACGTTTGTCGTCCAAACGAACGGGCGGGTCTCGTCGCCGGAGGTCCAGAGATCCAAGATATAGACGAATCATCGATTGGCCTTTTAGATATCTATGTCCGTAGGCTCTTTCGACGACCACGGCTTGCGCGACTGAGCTGATTCCAATGTTTGCGGGCTTGACCGTGTAAGGGGTAACGTGGGAACGAAGAATGGCAGCAACCTCGTTATGCGCTCGGAAGACTGCGTAGAAGATGTCCATGATATACTGCTTAAGTTATGCAACCGCCATCCAACATACCAGCGTATTCATGTGGATTCAACCCTCCTGAATCCACAATTTGTACAGACGCTCCGGCGTCAAGTAAAGCTTTAACGCATTCAATGTGACCCTCCATTGCTAGCCAGAAGATTGGTCAGGCGACATCCCCTCAATAGTATTACCCGCCACGGAGTCCGAGCTTACCAGCCAAGAAAAGCGGTGTACGCCCAAACGATCGGTCTTTAGAGTCACAGTTCGCTTTGGCCCATGTTGCACCTTCCACCTGTCCTAGCAGCAACCGCACACAGACGATGTGCCCACCCCGGGCGCAAAGATGCAAAGGGCTCTGCCAGGTTATATCAGATGAGGGAGCTTATTTGATTTTGATCATGTACAACCAACCTCGCCATCGTCATTGCACACATTGCTGTTTGCTCCGTGCTCCAAGAGAACACGAACCACTTCAGCATGGCCAAAGGTGCAAGCTAATGCCAACGGAGTACTAGGGTTCGTCCGCGTTGGCTGAAGAGGAATGTCCATGAGGGCAGCCATGGACTGGGATGGTGTTATAAGAGGAGATGATATGATGCTTTCTCCTGGATTGATCTGTTGCCCCGCGATGTACGATTGGAGTTGTCGATGTTCTACAAGATCCGTGTCTTGGAAGGCTAATATGACATAGTCAGCTCAGTCTCAAGCAATGGGCCAAAAGATTCGACGCACCATCACCCAGCTCGTCGACATTGTTCCATCTTGGCAATAACACCAACAGAACGTCTACAAATCCCCTTACAACAGCGTAGAAAAGAGGCGAGTGGCCATCATCATCTACCCATTGGCTCCCTTTTAGGATGCCATCAGACAAAAAGTCAAGGAGCACCTTCGCTGTGCTCGGCATCCCGTAAAGGGCTGTGTAATGCAAAGGCGTTCTGCCGAGAAAATCCTTGACACGGAGAGCAGAGTTCGCCACGTTGCTCGGTATATGTGACAGAATGTACTGAAGTAAAGTAGGATCATCCCTTCCGATGCCGGACGATGGGACCATACCACCTCCGGGTTGACGAAGGAGGTTCGGACCCAACACGGCTAGTCGATGCAGGATAGTTCGCTGATTGATATCACCGGGTAGAGGAGTGCTGACCAGATCCGGTTGCTGAACGAGATGCGCAATGCACCGTAACGCGTTCCGCTGGCACGCTTTGACGAGAATAGAGCAGTATGTGCGCTTCTCCTGTAGCCACAGAAAAGATGAATTATTGTAAAATGCACATCAACGAGAACTCGCCCACCTCTGCTGTGCTCAAATCCTGTCCCGGACCTGGGGATCGAATCTTTTCCATCACTATACTCAGTAGCGTGACATCATCAGCTTTCACTGCGGCCTGAACTTCAGCCGGAAATGCATAATGGATATCGGGGGATGGAGTCGCTTGTGCATCATCCCATAGACTATGTTGGATACTCTGAGCCTTTTCGCTTAGATCATCGACAACCTGCAACATGTTTTCCAAAGATGTGTCTGTGCAGAATGGGTACACAGCGACCTTGATCCAGGATCAGTTTTAATGTTGCAACGAGAGCCACACCGAAAGGTCCCATGCCTTTTCTGCCCAGAGCTTTTCGCTCAATTCCTGACCCAGTTTCTTGTCAAATCTGCAGATCGATTAGATTGATGTTTTACATTTTACTTTGAGAAGCGAGCTGAGACCTACTTTTTCAAGATCTTCCGAAAGCCGGTTCGGTTCATTTCAAGATATCGAAGGACTAGGTAAAGTTGCACTTTGATTTCATTCATTGTTTCTACGACCTCATCGTTGGGAATTGATCTAGCATCTTTTTGTTCAAGCTGCTCTTTGCCTGTGATTGAAGGGATTCTGTCAATACGACCGCAACTGTTGAATGTCCCAGTAGCGAGAAGCTCACTCAAACGAAGTCGGCGTTCTGTTGCATAGTATTGGTTCGACCAAAATCCATTGATCTTCTTTGCCTCTACCTCCACCATTTTGATAAATACTGTAAGGTTAAGTGAGTATTGTGCCGGGCTTTGTTTTTGTAGATCACGCGAAGACATTCGCACCGGTAATCGCCTCCTCCGTTTCACTATCATTAGGACCTTTGACATCAAGTAGTCGCTTTGCATGCTTGATGGCTCTCTTGAGAGACTTGTACGCAATGTATTGTCTGCCGTTTCAATGTTAACAGCCGAAACGCACGGAGGGACTGACCAGATGAACTTACGCGGACCATTCTGGGACCTGGTACTTTACAAGAGTTCTACCGAATTTCATGTTAACGAGATCTGTACTAGTTTATAATGTTGCAATTTGAGGTGCAAAAGTGACATTTCCTGTCCCACCGCAGCCGAGTGTGCAGCGGGAAACGACGTCAAGATGGACAGCAACCGCGTCTGCTCACGTCCAACCCATCCCACACGTGATGCGATCATGGACTTGCGCTGGGGAAATCAGCTCGCAAAAGGACCTTCTTGACCGCATAAAAATAACGTCACATCTATTGTGACCAGCAGGATGCAAAAGCATTTGTAGAACGGGATAGGCATAAGGTATGACGATAGTTGCTATGTAGTTTCCCCCATGGTTGGTCATGTCTAACGACACCAGATCACATTTCAGTCAGACGAGCCATGGAACCTGTCACGGAGACGTTCCTGGCGTCGCGCGAACGGTTGGTGGATACACTCACGATTTTCGGCATGGCGCGGCAATTTAGTGATCGTACACAGATTGCAGGATTGGAATGTCAAAGTACGAGAAGGGCAGAAGATTTTGGCGGGATTAATGGATGCAGATGGTACGGCCTGCCTCCAAGAAGGTGAAAATCCTTGGTATTTGACCACAATCGTTTACCCGGACTCCTATCTTACTAGTTACAAGAAGTGGCGCCATGAAACTTGCAACCGTTGTGGATGAACGTAAGGGCGGGCGGAACTTTTCTCTTATGACAGACGTGGCAAACATATTTGGCTTTAGTGCGAGGCCTACTGCACGCATTCTATGCCGACCGCCGTAGTATCCTATGCATCACCCAAGATTTGGACCTCGATCAACTTAGCGTAAGCTGCAAGGTGGTCCCTTGCTGGAAATCTGTGCTTGCACTCACTAGTTTGCCTGTGAAGGATTCAAAAGTGCCACCAACAGTACATACTCCCCGTGACATGATTCTCCTTGTGCTAGACTATGTCCGTACACTGGAAAAGGATTACACAGTCAGAGAGGCAATTTGTCGGGACATTTGTGTCCGAAGGGAAACTCTCTCGAGAAAGGAGTTGGATGTGAATACGGCACTGTGGGGACAAGCACCAACCTTTCAAGAAGTCTTGCCTGGATTTAATCAGTAACTGGAAGTCATACACTATTTGGAGGTAAAGATAGATACAAATGTAATTGTCATTTTAAGATTACTCTAATACGTCGTTTTCGGCTCCTTCCGTAGCAGTGAACGTCTCTAAAGCCTCGTTCAAACCCTTGCGCACGTTGTATGGGAAATGATCCATCAACATACTCCTTGAGAGCAGAATTTCAGTAAAGTCCGCTTTATCTGCCCAGCGTGCTGTGTATCGTGATGGTGGGTGTCGACGATTGTACTTCTTGTTCGAAAGTGCTTTCGGGATGCCAAGAGGTGATAAACGGACAATGTGGATGATTTTTCCAGGAACATACATCTGTACGGATTTGCGCACCTCGAGAGTAGTTCCACCTGCTGGTGACGCTGCCTCGGCATCCACATTATCGTCTGCGGGCACTTCCTCCTGGCGAGGAACATCTACAATACACTCACTGGAGGTCCTGTCGGCCATTTTCTGTTCTTCATTTTCTCTGATTCGTAACACATCCTCCTCACATCCCACGACCCCTTCTCCTCTTGTCCACCGCTTCGTCCACCCCAAACCAAAACCTGTAGCCAGCATTTGGAGTTTATGCACATTGCTATGGGCGCACAGATATGCGACATCTCTCTTTGCACGCTCCAGGGATGTGCGGCTCAGACGTGGTACGAGATCGTCGTTGAGGATGATAGAGGTGCAAAACTGCTGAAAGTGAATTGATGCATCCGAGGAGAGGAGGCATCCTGGTGGGGAATATGCGTAACATATTGCACCAGCATGCGACGTGCGACGAAGAAAGTGGCACACCAGCGCTGCGATACCTGCACCGAGTGAATGTCCAACAACGCAAACCCTATACTTGCTTCTTCCGTTCTCATCAACTTCCAGTTCGGGTCTCTTTAAGACACCCCTTTGTTCCATCACCTTGACCACATTTTTCGCTGTTTTCAGCATCCCCGTATGAGCCCAATGCTTTCCTCCGTCACATAATTCCAAATCCGTCACCTGCAAACTCAAATCCACCAATACATCTGCAGTAGAGAACGTGCCACGGACCGCCACTACGACGCTGCGGGATTGGTGATCGAGGGAGACAAAGAATGGCGATCGAAAAGGGGAGTTGACATGGGAGATGTAGATGAGGTCGGAATGAAGATTATTGTGAAGTGTCTGAATATCTTCGCCGACCTCCCCTGATTCCAACGAATCCGTACTTGTGCCCAAAAATGGGAACAGTCCACCCTCCGTTGCAACGGCTTGCCAGACTTCTTTGGTAGACGTGTGTTTATGGTGTGGCAGGCAACGAAGACAGCAGGCGCAACAGAGACTCCCGCATGTTGCCCTGAGCGTTGAATATGGATTTTCGGCGAAGGAGAGCGGAAGGCCATAGATTGCTTGCGCGTAATTGAGAAAGTGGAGGGCGTTGGTTAGGTCGGTTTTGTCCACGATCGCTTCGTTAGACATAGCACGCCGCGACTGGTGGATGGGCGACAGTGGGACGGGCTCCGCCTCCTCCTCCCGTTCGTCCTCCCTCGAACTTGGTTCCCTATCCTCCAGTTGGGCGGGATTGGTCTCTGGACCACTACTGACTGGTGCCCCATCGTCACCTTGTGGGTTCTCTTGGACAGCTACAGAGATCGCGTCCTGTCTGGTTTCTCTGGCGTGCTGCTTTGCACTTTCTTGCTGGACTTTGCGTAATAACGCTACTATTCCCAATGAAATACGCCAGTTAGCGTGGCATCAACCGTCCATGGTCCAAGTTACGTACATACAGCCAACCAAAACATCTGATGGTGCCAAATCAACGCCATCAAAATACTCTCCAAAAAATCTTGCGATCTCCTCCATGACGTCCTGTCCAGCTACCCATTTTCCACCAAAGCTGAATAGCCGGCGTAAGCGTCTTTGCCAGAGTCTCTGTGTGGATTCGTAGGCTGCTTGCTCGTCCTTTACTACTGGGCAGGATATAATGAATAGAGCTAGGATAGCAAGAAGGTGAAGCACAGTCAACAGTGTTGTTAACAGCGTCGAAATGATGAGGAAAACGAGAAGCGCGAGGTGGGTGATAGTTTTAAGAGTGTGAATTGTAAAGTACAGTGTGTAGATCTCGAGTGGCTATAGATGAAAGTTGGAACCTTGTTATTTAATTCTTGAAGCAAACATGCGTGTCAGTCCTTACCAGTTCCAAAACAGTCATCACTGAATGTATCTCCACCAGAATCCTGGCAAATCCATTGAAATTAATCTAAAGCCTCTCCTGAACGTATGAACGAAATAAACACACCTCATCTTCCTCCTTGGCCGCTCGTCTGCCACAGTCCCCCTTAGAGAAATAATCATCCCAATCCCCTCAATAAGTAAACATCCGACGATAAAACAATAAAATATCGGAATGTATGGAATAGGAATCCATACGCGATGCGTGGCAATCACGATGGTGATAAAGATGAGCCTGTCATGGAGGTTATTAGTGTTTGGCAATGGTAGAATAAGAGGGGAACATACCATATGATGTGGAATAGGAGGGAGTAAAAAAGAGGTATAAAGAGGTCGTCGGATGCAATATCCCAGCGGCGATTGAAAGCTTTCAGGCGGGTCATGAATAATCGGATATCAGTTGCGGATCGTCTTGTAGAAACTAAGACATTTGACGGAGGAACGATGCGATGTCTTCCGATATATTTCGAAACCGGACCGGGTGGCTTAGCTCCGTGTTGGTTGGCATCGCTTACGCGAAATCTAGGGTCGGCTTGATGACATCTTGTACAAAACCCATTTCACAAAGAACGCATCGAAATTGGTTGTCAGTTTTCATGGGATTGATATTGCATTTGTTCTTTGCATCTTTGAATTGTGATTGGTATTATCGTCAACTTCCACGCATTGGCAGTTAAAAGTTTGTGGGCAGCCGCAATAGTACGCTTACCCTAAACAGGCATGCACACAGTTGCTGCTTCCGATAGTCGCAATCTGGACAAGCTGTGCTTGTATATTGTAGCTGGCGAAAACATTATGCAAGAATTAGCAAGAAGTGACGTGCATGTCGTACAGTCGATAAGGGACATGCTTAGGTTGGCGACAGATAGCAGCCGAGGTATCAATTTTGGACGACGTTTGATGGTTATAGGAGACTGCAGATGTGGTTCGGATGAAGGACATCAGACGACAGTGGTTCTTATCCCTGTGAAGAAATCTGTCCATCGGACAGGGTCTCGAACATATTGCCCATTCCCTATTTACAATTACGTTGCATTCCCTGCCGCATTTACAAATACGTTTTCCTTCCATGTCCAAACTTTGTGTCCAATTTTCTCGCTTGGTCCAGCATCTCCTGTCTAGACTTTGCATCAATGCGCCGCGAACCCCCCATATCCTGCTCTCTGTCAAATTTGCGTTTGCTAACGTCTTCTTCGTCTAGCCGTCCGTTGTGAATGTATGTTGACATATGCTGGTCCATTAAGGCCTTTCCACGGTGTTTTTCCTTTTATATCACGGTTGTGTGAGATATGAAAACACGGATAGGTGTGCACTTGTACTCACATTGTGATATCGAACGAATTCTTGAGTTCGAAGCTCGTCTTCTGTTGGTGGTATGGGCTCGTCTTTAGGTGGTCGCTTACGCTGGGGATTATAAGAAATTGGCTTCCCGCCTTCATTACGAACAGGGGCTGACTAACACAGGAAACTACCTTTTGGCCAGCATTCTTTGCTTTATCCTGCGGTGTCTCCGTCCATCCAGATTGATCAATGTCTTTCTCAGTAGACGACTTGCTAAATTGGCGTGATTTCATTGACCCAATCGCTACAATTTTGGAGCATTAGGGACTGTCCAACAGAGAGAAAAGACACCAATGGTTTCTCACCAATTGGTAGCCTATTCGCTTCTGGAGGTACCAGCATCCAATCTCCTCTCACAATCTTCTCGGGACGGGATTTACCCTCCGCTTCCTCCTTGGCTCGCCGCTCTCGTTCCTCAAATTCTGCAATTCGAGTTTGTAGATCGTCTACCTAGACATATACTTCTTATCAGCATCACGGTGAACAACATCATATGTGATATGCCAACAAACCTCCTCTTCCCCATTCCTCGGGGCAGGCTTGGGTCCCACCTCATCGTCACTATTTACTTCTGCGTGCTGTACAAATCCTGGAGGAGGACGCGCTGCTGGACCCGCAACGAGTTTTCGTCGTGCTCGGGGAGGTGAACTTTGCGGTTGTTTTTTACGTGCAGCGAGGAGGTGGGGAGGGAGAGATGGACCAAAGGTATCCTCTTCGCTGCTCGAATTGGTGTCATCGTTTGCTTTAATGTCCTGTCCTGGTGGGGTCTCTGTGATCTGTGGACGCGACGGGCCGATTTCGGGTGAGGGTGAGGGTGGTTTTGGTCCAATATCTGCTTCTTCTGGGGTGCTTTCCCTGCGGGACGGCGGTAACGGTGGCCCGTACATTGTACAAAGGTCTTTTGATGCAAAGGTGTGCCAGCACTCCTTCGACACACAAAAACGCAACGCTCACCAAATCACGCCGATGGCACAGCCAGCAGGATGCGATTACCGGGACAATGTCGGGACTCACCGTTTTGCTCGCATCTCAGCAGAATGGACACCGACAGCCTACACCCCACATACATGCGAGCTGCGCTGGATGAGGCTGAAGAAGCCTACTCGGTCGGCGAAGTTCCAGTCGGTTGTGTATTTGTCCACAACAATACGATAATAGGTCGAGGTCGAAATCGGACCAACGAGTCGCTGAATGTGCGTTGCTTCCGTCTGGCCTAATTGATACCTGATTTTAACTAAAGACTAGTATCTGATCTAGGGAACCCGCCACGCAGAGTTCGAAGCAATCGACCAGATCCTCCATACCCACCCTCCGACCGTTTTTGCGGAAACAGATCTCTATGTAACGGTCGAGCCATGTGTCATGTGTGCAGCGGGGTTGCGCATACTTGGGATACGAAAGGTGTACTATGGGTGTGGGAATGATAAATTTGGAGGATGCGGGTCGGTGTTTGACGTAAATAAAGAGTGAGTGGCAACGTGCGTATCCTTTCGTCTGGTTGCGGCATACTCATATTTGTCGTTGAATTAGTAATGTTAGATCCGAACCAACTTATGAAGCTGACGGAGGATACTTTAGAGAAGAGGCGATTATAATTTTGAGGAAATTCTACGTGAGGGAGAATGATCATGGTATGTCACTGTCCAAACGTTGAAATACTACTGGTCTACTGAAATTGATGACTTCATGTCTCAGCACCACAACCCAAGCGGAAGGCAAATCGAGTCCTAAAAACGGACATTCTGTAACCAGAATCCACAGAGATGCTTGTAGTACTACTTCATCACTTAAGCCCGTTGTATATACATATAGACGCCTGTCAGGCAACTGTATAAATAAATGCTCAAGAATAACTACACTATCTTGCAATCTATCATATCAATATTCTATCCCGTCGTTCACCGTCTGAATTCCAATATCAATTCGCAGTGCTTGGTATGTGGAAACAAATCCACAGGTTGCGCACGAATCGGTTTGAATGGTTGGCCACGATACTTGTTTGATGTCGGTCGACACAGGCTATGATAAAGCCATTAGCACATGTTTCGAAACCAGCAATTAATCGCATGACACCTACTCAACAAAGTTTCCACAAGCCTGGTCTGCATCACAACTCACATACACCACCCGTCGGACCCCCTCACATGCCCTTACAGCCTTTATCACATCCGCGTGAACACCGTTCCTCGGTGGATCCAAAACGGCAACAACATCGTCTCGGCTCCCAACATGCTCCGCAAAAATTGTTCTGATAGCATTTTCCACCTTGTCGGCATAATAAAATACGTTGGTTGCATTATTCAGTTTTGCATTGTATTCGGCATCCTCAATGGCGTCTTTGATCATGTCAACTGCAACTACTCTTTTGACCTGCGATGCCATGGTCAGTCCGATTGTGCCTGTGCCGCAGCAGAGGTCCAGGAGGACTGTGCCAGGAGGCGAGAGATCTTTCGGGTGTGGAGCTACAGGCGCTTCGGAGGAGATATTGGCCGTTTCAGTGGAAGCGGCCACTCCATTTGTCTCCAATGGAACTTTCTCCTCCAACTTCGCTTGAGCTTCGTCGCGCTTGATCTCCCCACCATCCTCAGCCGCTGCTTCTTTTCTTTCCCGTTCAACCTCATCCAAGGCACACCACTCCTTGACGGTCGAATACAGCACCTCCGTAGCCTCCGTATTCACCTGAAAAAAGGCGCTAGGCGAAATCCTGAAGTTGATACCCAACAAAGTCTCGTGGACGTAGCCCGATCCATACAAAATCTCCAGGGGGCTCTTGTCTGTCATACCGTTGAACACGCCGTCCCAACCTTGCACCAGTAAAGTGGTGACAGCAATGTCACCATCGGCCATGGCCCGCTCAAAATGTGATTTAAGTGTATCCTTAGCTGCTTGAATCTTGTCTACACTGACGTCGGACGGATTGTATTGAATGACAACCATGGACTCGTTAGTTCGGTGTGTACGCACCAAAGCCATACGCCAAAATCCTTTCTTGTTGATTCGGTCGTAGAGGTCGAGGTCAGATGCCCGAAGAAACGTTTGAAGCGTCGCTGCGATCTTGATGGCAGCTGGCGATACATTCAGGGTATTTGTTGGTTCCAAAACATTGACAATACCCTCTTTGTAAAGCCCCAAAAGGAAACCGACAACCTTCTCTCTCTTCAAATTCCAGCCAAAAGTAAATTCACATTTGTTGCGGTATCCGTTCACGACTGGCGATGGAAGTGGGTCGGACAATGGACATGGAATGTCATCATTTGCCTTAACAGCTGGCATAAACCAAGCTAATTGAACAATAGCTCTCTCTTCAGGCGTCATGTCTTTTGTGACGACGGTGTTTGTCGGGGCCGGAAACCTGTTTCGAATGTACTCTTTCGGGAAATACTTGAACATCTCCTTCTTGAATTTGTAGAGTACCTGTCTAAGGACAGTACGCTTATTTTTGAGTTGTTCTTCGTAAGGTTTTCTGTGTGATTGGACATTCAGCTATCGTCCGGTGGCTCGGAAAGACGACATGAAAAATGGTATACCTCCAAAGCGGGGTGACTTGATCCGCCAGCTGCTCATCTGCGGTGCGAGTGTCTGTTGCGCTCTCTGCCACCACATCCTTTTGTGCCTTTCCTTGCATGCGTGCCGTGCCTTGTCGCTGCGAGAACAAGGCGTGAGATGGGTCACCCGCGCACATCACAAGTAATAATTCACGGGTGTACCTCGACTGCTTCAACCTCTGAGACTTGAACGACATTGTCCTTGATCATCTTTCCTCTCAGCTTCTCCAAAGCAGACTTTCTCTGCTCTTGTGTCTTCAAAACGTCGAAGATATTCAGATGAGTTAAACACGTCCAACCTATATGGAATGAAATACCTCATACCTTAAACCCCAAGAAGCAATAGTTCCATTTTGGCGCCTTCTTTAGCTGTTCGACGATCACATCGTTCGCTTTGCAAAACTTTTGAATGTCTTTTCTGCTGCAAAAGTTGGGAAGATTGTCGACTTTCATGCGGCTCATTGGCTGATCTGCAGTTTCGACAGTCTCAGCATCCCCTGATGCAGATGACACTTGGCTTGAGAGTGTGCTGGGAGGCAGGTCTTCAGACGACTCCGTTGCCGACTTCTGTAGGTGAACCATTGGTTCAGCGGATGCCTCGCTGCTTTCTATCTTCATGGGCTGCTCGTTCGTCTGCACCTCAGCGTCGTCGGCACTGGCCTCAGGTGCCTCAGGTCGTGGCCTCTTTGCACAGGAATCCGACACTGAAGCTGTCGTTTCTTGGATAGCGACTTCGTCTTCCCAGGGGCGCTTCAGGTTGCTCATTAGTAGAAATTGTTGAAGCAAGGGCAAGCGGAATCTCTTGCAAACGCGCAGTGTAAAAAAGAAATAATTCTGAGCCAGCGACTTGGTAATCGATTTTCCAAGAGGTCCAGATGACCCAACAGATTTCAGCCCAACTTTGCTGCAAGGACAGCGACGCAGACCCCGACGATGAGCTTTTGCACAAATGCTGCTCTCTGGTTGGGAATCTATCTTTTCCGCCGTCTAGTCTGTAGCATTCAAGACATGTGGAGAAAATGTCTGATTTCTTTTTTCATTGATGCCAACCAAATGTCAAGTGGAATATTGCTATTTTCATTTACTTGGTCTTTTGCAAAGCATGAGCGGATAAGCTGGCGGCTCATACGATGTGCAGCATCCATCGATCTTTGAATTTCTTCCAAGCGCTTCTCGTTCACTACGACCCGTCTGGCTTTACGACGACTGGAAGCCAACTGACTGGCAAGCTTACGCCACACACGTGCTCCGTCCCAAAGGGAGGGGATGAACAATCGCGACTCCTCGCGACTCCGACGCTGCCAACGAAACCTTGCAATCAGACTTTTCGTTTTGCTCAAGATAGACCTACTCGCATTTACGTACGGCGTCTAATAAGCAAGCACCAAAGCTTTGCATATATTACTCTCTCGCACCCTCTGCTCAGCCCCCATCCTTTGAAATCAGCAATGGTATGTCCCCCGTTTCGTGTAAATAGTGTGCGTTGCCTTTCGTTTAAGCTTCAACAACTAGTCCGAAGTGGAAGAAACTATCAAGCGTCTTTCCTCTCATAAGGGAGTTGAGGGTATCGTCATTGTCAATATGGAAGGCATCCCAATTCGAACAACTTTGGACAATGACAAGACCGTTCAGTATGCTGCTCTGATAACGCAGTTGACAGCAAAGGCTAGGAGCGTTGTGAGAGATTTAGATCCTCAGGTACGAGAGATATTTTAATGTTCATAGGGACGCGGGATCTGGGTTTGTGCTTATTGCGTTGCATGGGGGCAGAATGATTTGAGTTTCCTCAGAATACGGTCAAAGAAGCATGAAATTATGGTCGCCCCTGGTAATGTCACCACCAATTTTTTACGTCGGGCCGGTTTGGAGTTTAATATATGTTCTGTCTTTTTCAGACAAAGAGTACATTCTGATTGTCCTGCAAAATCCGCATAATCAATAATAAGAAATTGTGATCGTGATTCTGGTCCTTATGTAGAGGCAAAGGAAACAGACGGACGCAAAGGCATTTAATGAAGAAATTCCTTCGTATTCTCTTTCTCTGTAAATAATAGCTAAAAAAAACTCTGTCCTAAAGTTATGTTGTCTCCCATATAATTCCCGTCTATTCAGCAGATCGATCACGCTGTGATTGCTTTCCAGTAGATATCGTGAACGTGCTCATAGTCTACTTCACCCCCATACTGTTTGAGTAACTGGTCAGGTCCAATATAATAGCGGATGTTCGTCCATCCTCCCATTCCTTCGACTTCTTTCGCTGATTCCCCTTCATTGGTGTTATGGTTAAAATCGGCTTGCTTTTTGAGGTTGACAAAGTGAATTTTGGAGCGGGTGATGGGATCGAGGAATGGGCCGATGATCTGAAAGAAAAGAGAACGGTAAGAAACAATGAGAAGGTCAGCGGGGTCAAACTACAAGCGTCGCACCTTGAAGAAAACCCAGAGGTACCAGCTGGGATTTATCATAAAGCCCATTCCCAATCGCTCGGGATAATGATCGCCAAGAATGGCCAATACCTTCTTGGCTTGAGAGGAGGGAGGCGATGTGCGTACGGACACACCTTCGTAGTCAATTACGAGGTTCAAAGATTCTACTCCTGGTGGCATGGCACTGCTCTGAGTGATTAGCTACGTGCAAAAAACTTGCAACACGAAAATTAAAGCACTACCGTATTGCTCTCTCAAGGTTGAAGACGACAAAGCGAAGTTGACGGTCGTAGGTCTTTGTGTGTTCCTTTCGCGGAATCATGTAAACTATTATAAGAAGTATAAGTTTCCATCATCCCAAGAGTCTACCATAGCACAAAAGACATACTCAACGGCCTTCCCTGCAGGTCAAAGCCTACAAATCCCAATCAATTCCCGTGGGTTAGAGCCCATGCTACATGAAATACATTGCGCCTGTAGAACCGCGTTGACTGACCAGAAACAATCTGCTTTCCCATTTTTGCCTCTTCCTCTACTTCTGCAGGATCAATCTTATGCGGTTTGTACTCGCGTCGCCAGGCGAGGGTATTCTCTAACCTTTTCGCTGCAAAACCAAATCAGTCAAGCTTTGTGACTTGCCCACAAGCCATCATCGAATCCCTACCTGCCGCGGGTACATTCCACTTGGTCGCTCTCAGGTACCTTAGTAGACATGCATCATCACACCACGCCTCCTCTTCTGTACGCTCGTCCCCAGTTGTCAGCAGTGGTGGCACCAGCTCTTTTAGCTGATCCAATTGCGCAATCTGCTCCTCATTGTATAGGCATCGCGGCCAGTTATCTGGAACTGGTGGCGGAGACGGAGGAGCTTTGATTGGATATGTAGTTTTTGTTGGGAGAGTTGCTAAAGACATGGTCAATATGCAACTGCTGAAACTCCCGATCTGTTGAAAGTACTAGATTGGTAATTGTGGAAAGATTTGCCGTGGGCATCGTTCGACAACACGTCGATGGCGCAGTCATCTTAGCAAAAGTGGCGTGTGCGGCCGAACTATACAGCGCTTTCTAACACCAGCAACGCAGCATTCCTTCCAGGCGATCCAGTTACACCGCCACCTGGATGAGCGCCAGATCCACAGAGAAATAGGTTCTTTACAGGCGTTTTGTATCCTGATGCACCAACAGTCGGGCGAGCCCAGTAAAGCTGGTCAAGCGTCAATGCCCCGTGGAAAACTGATCAAAAAGAAACGACAGTTCAAGATCGATTGCAAAGCCCACTACACATATATTTGCAAATAACTTACTGTTACCTCCTGTAACGCCGAATACTCTTTCCAAATCTGGCGGGGTCAGGACGTCCGCGGCCAAAATTGACTGTGTGAATCCCGGGGCATACGCCTCGACGACCTTAAAGACTTGTTTTGCAAATTCCTTCTTCCTCTCTTCCCCCTTTTCAGGACAGGCAAACCACTCATACGGAGCATACTGTATAAACATGGTCACAACGTGTTTACCCTCGGGTGTTAAGGTTTTGTCCAGTGCGGATGGAATCGTCATTTCTATTAATGGCAGCTTGGATGGAGACCCCGCTTCGGCGTCCTTGTATGCTGCGTCAAGATCGGCAATAGATTCGCACCCCAGATGTATAGTACCTTGGTGGTGCGGGAGGGGCCTATCTGGGTTTCTGGGGTCGTTTGGAAGGCAGGAAAAGGAAGGTAGAGCATCGAGAGCCACGTTGATTTTTGTCGTTCCAGACGCATAGGAAATCGATCGAACTTGATTGAGAAACTCATGTGGTAATGCACTTTCCGGCAGCAAATCCAAAAATGTAACTTTTGGCGTTGCATTTGATAGTACGATGGGTGCACGTATTTCTTCTCCGTTCCGTAGTCTCACACCAACCGCTTTACCTTCTGCTTCCGATACGAGAATCCGTTCAACTGGCGCACTCGTTCGAATGTCGGCACCAGCTTCTTTAGCAGCCCGGGCGATAGATTCAGAGACGGCACCCATTCCACCCTCCACAACTCCCCATGCCCCTTTGACACCATTGACACCGCCCATAACATGGTGAAGTAGAACGTACGAGGAACCTGGTGTTGACGGGCTCATCCACGCTCCGATCACAGCATCAGTGCCCAAGGTTGACATAAGAGGTTCAGACTACAAAAGGTAGGCTGTTCATATCATGGGTGCTGCTCAGTAATCATGAGAATGCTCGCCAATACCTCGAACCATCTACTCAAGAGCTTGCTGGCAGGCGCCGTCAGTAACTCATAAAACTCTGGTAGATTTTTGATGCCCATTGCGCGGGTCATCTCGTAGAAGGGCTTTGCTGCTTTCCAAGCTTTCGGCAGCGAGCTAGCACCTCCTTGCATGATATCTTTCAGATCAGCGGGAGGCGCATCCAGCAGTGCCTCTATTCCCTTGGCGAACGTCTCTAACCACTTTTCATATGCGTCGTAGACCTCTGCATCTTTAGTGGAAAACTTGCTGATCTCCATTTTATTCTCCTCACTGTTCATTCCCAGAAGGAGATATCTCCCATCTCTGAGCGGCGTAAAAGAAGATGTATGCCGTGTGTGGATCTTGAGACCGTGTCGGTGTAGGTCCAGATCTGCGATAATGTGCGGTCGGAGAAGACTAAGAAGATAGGAAGCACGCGATACACGATATCCAGGATAAATCTCTTCTGTAACAGCTGCACCTCCAATTATAGACCGACGTTCAAGGACCAGTGGACGCAAACCATTTTTAGCAAGGTATGCGGCCGAAACAAGTCCATTATGTCCCGCTGACGGAAGGGAATATGTAAATAAAAGGTCCTGAGGTTCAATTCATCCGGCTCTCCGCGCCTGCCAGCTTTTACATACCTCCTACAATAATGGCATCATAAGTATTTGATTTGGGGGATGTTGTTGCCAGCGATCTAGCAAAAGGTGACCGTAGGAATGCTTTCCTGAGAGGGATATGCCGTACTTGTCTCCAACTGCACATCTCCATTAAAATGATGTACAGACTGGATAGCTTTTAACTTTGACAGTGTCGTTTCAAAAAGCGAAAGCTGGAAGATGTCTCATGACAGTGTGGCTTGCTGTGGCGCAGAAGTGTGCCTGCTACAACACCAATCACGTCCCACACATTATGATCGGCGGGGGGTGGAAACAGCGCAGATAAGGAGGTTGCTACCAGCAAGCGTTCCACACGGACCAGAGCGTAATGACTTTGAGCGTCACCAAAACGATGCAAATGGATACTCACAGCGCTCGTACCGCCGCAATATGGGCAGGTCGTAATGCAATCGTCCAAATTTGGACTTAATGCGTTGTAGTGTGCGGGCAAAAACAAACGTCAGTGCCTCGCACACCAGTTTTATCACCAGCGACAACCGGTTCGGAAATGCTAATCTACGCTATTGGTGGAACACTTTTACAGAACACCTCCAGTCTACCATTTCCATCTAACAATGACTGCACGATCATAAATGGGCTCAAAATGCCATGAAATCAGCTGTTTTACGTCCTTGCGTTTACCTGCGATCTCGTACCCGCACTTTTGAGCCTTCTTTCCGCGGGCTTGCTACATGTTGAACCATTTCGACAAGGACGCGAGTTGGATGCGGTTTTGTGTCTGGGTATTCTTGTGGCAGTTTGAATGCTTGCTCAATAGCGGTGTCCACATCATCAGCATTTTATTGTGAGTGGTAAGTGGAATCGCAGTTGCAGTGTGCCATAAAGAACTCTTCTTCTGTTGATGGCTTCCTGACAGGACATAATCTGTAAATACTCGATCATCTTGCCAGATCGCAGCCATTCCCCTTCTCTGTCCCTTTCTTGATACACTTCATCAGCCTCACCTCGCATGTGACGCCACACGCCAGACTTGAATTGTATGGTGTGCCCACTTTTCAGGCTGCTCATGGCAATCGTACCTTGTTATCGAATGTAACACCCACCATTCCGTCTCTCCAAGTGACGGGTACATTGGGCATTACGGGAACGGTGTCAGCCTCTAGTCCTACAAACACCGGACAGTTGGCCACCAAGGAATATGTAGACGGATTGAGTTATCTTACTGCAGGTTCTGGGATTCAAATATCGAATAATGTGATATCGGCAATATCCAATCTTGTAAACACCACTGTTCATGTAACGTCCACGACAGATACGTCGGTCCAGGTGACAGGTGGAATGTTGATGAACGGTAACCACGGCATCCAATTTCCGGCAGCGGACAACGTGGCCATGGTATCCAAAGCGATGGGATGTATGCACGAGCGGAGCGTACAGCAATGTAGGACGATGGGGCATGGTCTTTGCCCCGGGAGCGCTCAAAATCTCGGCTCCTCTAATAGCAGGAAGAACTATTCAAATCTGTGGGCTTAATCCAGATTCCTCAGCAGTCCCTGTGTTTGCATGAGATGTTGCTACAGGAAACGCTCGATTGCAAAGGTAACTTTACACAAAAGGATGCGCTCTTTCACACAAATATGTACAACCTGCCAAGCATCCAGTAGCCAATCCAATTATGCATTCACTTTCACACCAGTAGATATGCTGACTCGAGAGCCAAGCGGCTTCAGAAGGTACAAAGAAGCTCAGGCGATGTTCGTTGCCGACAACATGCTCCTCTGAAGAGGCTGAAATGACAACAGGTGTGGAACGAGCGGCAAAAGAAAAGATTGTATATACCACCCCCATTGTGGCTCGAATTCTGACATGCTAACCGCCGATTAGTCGAGGCATTTTTGTGTTGACGACTGGGCATTCCCCTTTCTACCAATGGACACACTGCGCTAGACAGCTCAGCTAGAATTTACAACTATGGAAATCCAGGCATCCCTACTATAATGCATATATACCCATCATTTCCTGCCTCATGTGTCTAATCACGCAAAACCTGTCCTATTGCTCATGTGCAAATGCGTTCTTTTTTAGATTGTGGTTTTTTCTCATACATGGGCTTGTGGTGTAGTGGTTGCATGCTCCCCTCCGGAGGGAGCGGTCCCAGGTTCGATCCCTGGCTGGCTCGGTTCGCTGAAGTGAGTGAATCCCTTTTTTGGTTGAATTCAACAGAGTGGGGTTTAAACATAGTGTTTATGTTTTTCGTACTGTGCATTAGAGTTCCATCTGGGAGGTGAAATAGGTCTTTCAACTCCTGTGCTGATGGATGTATCAGAAGTGGTCAACTGAATAGTCTAACCTTTATAATCAGAAAATGCTTAATACCTTTGTCTCCAAGGGCAATGTAAATCTATCCCCTTTGCATGAGGCGTCCACCAAAACTCAAGACAAAACAAGCAATTACTCAGAGTGCTGGGATCGAGGTTTTTGCCCACCAGAAAGGGATCCTGTGGCAACGTATCCAGACAGCGACATTCGTAATAATGGAACGGTGACTTGATGCTAATGAAGACGAACCCGCCGGTATTTTGTGCCCCACATTGTTAGCTTTCGTTTCCAGTATATTCACAGTTTAGACGCATATGGCCATCGTTTCTTTTATGCCTCCTAGCAGCGCCAGCTAGGCCAATGCAGCCTACCCGCCTCTCCACGACGAGCTGCACCGAATATGTCGATATGACTGCAAAAATGATATAGCTCTCTCTATTTAAATTAGCTAAAATTCTCAATTTGCATTTCAATAGATTGCCACCTATCGATGAACCAAAATCTATCCACGTGTTATATCAAGTAGCTGGATCAGCGAAAACAAAGCGTTGTGGTGAGTGAGGGTGGATAACATAATAGATTTCGTCCGAAAGAAAGCGGTTTCCGTCTTCTGGCTTCTTTCGAATGTCACCATGCTTGGGCGCAGTAGTCATTAGACATTGCATTCTCTACTTAAGCTCACTGACTCTGCGGAGGATAAGCTGATCATGTCACAGTTGTCGCTTCAATGCACTCTAAGCTCCTCCCTTTTGTCTCCGGAACGCGCAAATACACAAATATCCATCCGGCACAGACAATCAGAGCGTAGAGCATGAAGGTACCTAAAAGCAGACAACAATTATGAGTAAGTACAGCCTGGTAATGCATGCAGAGAAGGGATGCACCAACCGCCAGGGGAAATGAGATTTGTTAGGCTTAAGAATGTCATAGATACGATAAAATTGCAGAGCTGCATGATAAACATGTGGCGGCAGGGGCAATTTTAGAGTGGCTTCATCTCATGGCTTCCTATATCTCACGCACCCAATTGGAGGCAATGGCAATGCCTGATCCCTTTCCGCGTATTTGCTGGGGCAGAATTTCTGACATGATCGTCCAAGGTACGCATCCTAAATGAGGGTCATTCAGGACATTGAGGCCAGCCATGGCTTTTGATGGCATACCACGCACCTAACCCCGTTGCATAGAAAGCCACATAAAACACTAAACTGCCCAGCGATATCCAGCTCCCCCATGAGACCGCACCATCCGCATTTCGCAAGTGTTCCTCGTCATTCCCGGAAGGCGTCCGAAATGATACAGAGAGAATTACCAGCCCAGCTATTGCTCCGATCAGAGTTCTCAGCAGTAATGGTCGCCGTCCTGTCCGGTCGATGAGTTGCATAGACAAGACTAAAATAGCTAAACTGTTAACATGGCTGTATCTTTTTGAAATTGCTACGGACGAGACCTGTTGCGAGGCAATTGGCGAGAGCTATGAAACTCGAAAAGAGAATAGCACTCTCCTTAGTAGGGAATCCTGCCATCGTCAGAATGGTAGCGCTATAATACATGATGGTATTGATTCTGTCGTTTCAAGGAATACTCCAAATTAGAAGGAAGGGCCGAAATATGCCACGAAAGAGAGAGATCGAGACTAAACCCACCCTGATAACTGTTGCAAAACTTGAAGGCCAATGGCAACAATCATTACCCTTCTGTAACCGTCCACAAATAACAAATCTTGCCATTTGACTGTATCAACGGCCCTGTTCAAACTTTGCTGTATCGCATCTACTTCGTCCTCCAGCTCCTCTCGGGTGCAAGACGAGCGCCTCACGAGCATTAGGACGTCCAAGGCCTCTTTGCTGTGCCCCGTTTGCACCAGGTATCGTGGACTTTCGGGTAAGTATCCTATTCCAGCCATTTGGACAATCGCGGGCAAAGCAGCAAGCCCAAACATCCATCTCCAATTATTCTCATTTGTTGGAGGACGGCTGAGCGAGTAAGCTGTCAAGTAACTCACAAGCTGCCCCAGTGTGATGAAGAACACGTTCAGGCTCACTAGGGCACCACGAATATCTGCAGGAGCAATTTCCGAAACGTAGACAGGAACCACACCGCCTGACAACCCTACGCCAACTCCTGCTACAAGCCGTCCCAGGAGTAACATCCCGAAACTTTGGGCAAGTCCCATCATTGCTGCCCCCATAACAAAGACCACAGCGGCTGCTAGTATGACAGGCTTGCGGCCCCATTTGTCGGTTAAAACTCCAGCAAAAAGCGCCCCTATCACTGCACCCGCAATCACGCCGCTGACGATAATTTCGATTTCAAAATGAGTCAACTGGAATGCATCCGATATGAAAAGTGTTGCTCCGCTGATAATCCCTGCATCATAGCCGGATAGGAACCCGCCAAGCGCGGCACAGGAGCACAGTGCAACTACATACGGTGAAGGGGGAGATTTAACTTCTGTCCTGCCACGGGTACGTGGTGCGCTGTGCAATGGATGCGGTAGTAGATGTGAGTGTGATGTGTCCGCCTCAATGCTTGAACTGGGCACAGTCACGTAGCTTGTTGGAGAAGAAGGGTGGACGGATAGCGGCATAAAGCGTCTGTCGTCCGGCTTCGAGGACTAGCGAAAAACAAAGGGCGTTGCAGGAAGGGGGTGTCAGAAGCGAATGGTGGAAAACGACACCAACCAGCACCACGAGCGCGAAGGTCTCCTGACAGTGTGGCGCAGTGTGGCGCCGCCGGATCATAATCAAAAATGATCGACGAAAGTACAGTTTGTGAAAGGTGGATGATATTAAAGAAGGTAAACAAAAGGTGAGTACGCTGCGCTGGCTTTAAAGAGCGAAGAAGTGGAAGACAATGATAGGTTCTAAGTACATAAGGCGCCTCGTTCATTCTCTCTCGCTTTTCTCAGCCGAACTCCCACACCCACACACGACATGCCTAGCTGCCGCATCGGAATCAACACAGGTTCTCCGCCATCAACTTGTGCAGCTTCTGCAGCAGACCACTTTGAACAATACGAACACTAAGCAGGGGGGATATATCACGGTCCTCTCCAGGCAACTGTCATTTCTTATCCAGGGACAAAGCATTGCATTGAATCTAGTACTGCAAAGAGGCATGCCCTCTTCACAGATCTGTGAAGGAAGCTCAACTGTAGCGTATCCATGTAGTGCTTTGCTTTTACGCCGATAGCAGAAGGTCTTTGCGCTGCTAAATTTTCACGATTTGGAGAACCTTGGGCGCTAGTAGCTAGAGATCGCCTTCTTTCATAAATACATCTGTTTTCAGATTGACTCGGGAATTAGTGATTCAAAACAATAGAATGATTACTGAGTTCGACTACAAAACAAGCAGCATTGCCTGTTCGCCATCCCGAGACCATACGATCGCTTAAGTAAACCAAGGCAAGTGATTACCAGAGCCAACCGGTTCCAGTGTCCCCTACTGCTTGAGACATGCAACACCTGTGACGCACCAGATTCCAGCAGCAATTAACACCATGGCCGACGACGACGACTTTGACGTGGACAAGTACCTACGTCTTGAGGTAAGTGTCCATTGGATCAGTTGGTAATGATTATTCCAAGAGGTAAAACTCTGACTCTCCACAAATTCTATAGGCAAACACCTTCAACCAAGATCAAGAGGTCGACCGCATTCTAAAGCTCCACACCCAAACCCGCAACCCGCTCGAGATCCTTGACCATCCCCCTTCCGTTTTCATAACTCTTCAAGTAGATGAGCGTGCAGTCAAGGTCTCGTACCGGAAGCGATCCCTCCTTCTTCACCCCGACAAATGCAAACATCCCCGTGCACAAGAGACTTTTGAGATACTCAAAAAGGCCGAGAGTGAGCTTATGGATGAGGAAAAGCGAAAAACTCTTATCGGATTTGTGACGGATGCGCGGGATGGCATATTCCAGAAGCGCGGTATCAAGGGGCCTGTTGTAGTGACAGAAGAAAGGTGGAAAACAATGATGAATGATAAGGAACTGATCGCCGCGATTCGGATGGAAACACGACGAATGTTTGCTGAGGATGAGAGTAGGATCAAGATGCGCATGAAAAACGAGTTTGATAGACGTGCCGCAGAGGCAGAGCAAAAGCTGCAGGAAAGGAAGCAAAAACAAGAACACGACAAACTGTGGGAGGAGACAAGGGAAGAGAGGGTGGGAAATTGGAGACAGTTTATGAAGAAGGGTGCAAAGAAGAAGAAGCGAAAGGAGCCATATTGATCGGATCACTGTAAGCTAGTTTTTGGATAAATAGACACTTTGCAGACTGTCGTGCTTTGTTTCGCCTGTTGCCAGAAGGCCCACGATCGCTTATCCGCTACTCTCGGATCAATAATGGACTACTCACCCATTGACGTCATGTGCTGGACAGTTATTTGCAGATATCTATCTGTTGCTACATAATTCCAGTTGTCCTTTGCGGGTGTTTACTTTAATTCAATAACTCCAGCTACATGCTGGTTGAGACTTCCTGACCTGGTCGGAAATGCCATATTTCCGCGAACCTTCCCAGTTCAGAGTGGAAACGCACTGATCGCTGTGCTGCTGTGGCTCTCCCTGCCTGGGATGCCGTTAGAACTTCTGCAGCTAAGAAACTTCCAGTTTTATATTGACCAGGATGGATGGGGATCACCCCTTTCGGACCCATGAGACTTACGGGGTGAGAGTGAACCGCCCGCTAGTGGAGGCGATGTGTGGATTTGTGTGCTGATGAAGGGCAGCCTGTTCATATCTTGTACGTTCGGTACCATGGGTGTTCAACTGGCCAAAGAACTTACAGCTACATGTCTCATAGGGATGCTCATTGAATGTACACTTTGCCGCCAAAGTTTCTCTCGTAGCTTTCCCTGGTAACTGTCAGAAGCAGCATTCCTTTCATGTAAATGCTATATCGTTTGAGAGCGTATGATATTTTACGGCTGGTCGTAATATCGGAATAGAGGTTTACCAAACCTTGTTCGTCTGAACCTTGGGGGCTGTCCTTGGAGGAAAACAATCTTGAAATGATTGCATGAGCACCGTGGGAATGGGGAAGCAAGTAGGATAATTAATGAAAAAAAAAGAAATATTCACATGTCTGAATAGGTATACCACTGGCATCGCCGTGCCCCTTTCAAGCACCCATACTCATGCCAACTCCCTTTGTTCCCGATTGTACCGCCGACATGAACCCTCGTGGGCCACTAGTCTGCTTCATCACCAGTACAGATTCTTCATTTTCCATTTCAGCGGCCGGTTGTAGCGCCGGTTCTGGCGCTATAGGCGTTGTTTCAACAACAACCACTTCCTCGGCAGTAAGGATATCTTCAGTGGGGATGGAGTCCCTTGATTTATCTTTACTTTTACTTGTCGATAGACTGCCTTTTGCGCTCGTGGAACGGGGCAGGGCAGTAGTGGGCCGCCTGGCGGTCTTCAATAATGCAGAGGAGGAGCGGCCGGTAGATTTCCTTGTGTTAGATTTCGAAAGATTTGGAGTGGACTGTGCTGATGTGGGCCGAGAGGTGGTTTTGGAAGTCCCTGGCCGAGTACCTGGTCTGCGTGGCGACCCGCCAGAGGCCGCGGACGCAGCTGCGGCTCGACGTGCGGCACGTAGAGCAGCGGATTGCATTTTTTGAATACGATGCTCTTCGTCTGAATGTAACGGAATAAGATTCCCCAACAGGTCTATGATGTTTGAGATTGAGGCTGACCTTGTAGATACAGTCGTAGTTCCTCGTCTGATGTCAGCTCGCTCGCTCTGCGTCCATCATTATTGGTCGCCGTTGGATCACAGCCCGCTGCCACCTGTTGCGAGGTCATATAAAAATGACCTTTGAAAATGTTTCGTGATCATTACTCACCAAAGCTCTTGCAACTCCCGTAAGATTGTTGACGCTAGCAAAATGTAGCGCGGTGGATCCAAACAAATCTTTACGACTGAGAAGACCCGGTGCATCTCCCGATGGAGCTTGGATAGGAGACGTTGCAGCTAACGCGGAAGCTAAAGTGCCCGTTGAAACAGCTTTGCGGAGAAGAAGAGTGACCAGTGATGCATCACCAGAATTTGCAGCCCTGTGATATCTACATCAGTATTTCGACCAAGTATGGAACGTGATCCTATCTGGACGAACCAGTGAAGTGGGGTTACACCATATTCGTCTGATATGTTAAGGTCTGCGCCAAATGACAAGAGAATGGAAGCAACGTGACGGTTACCCTTTCGACAGGCGACGGCGAGCGGACTAACTCAATTGCGATCATCTTGTAAGAATCTGACCTCATATACATATATATTCAAGTCTTACCTGGATCCAAATACGGGCTTGCGGCAGTTGATGTCTGGATTCTGCCATAGGCTTTTGTATACCTGGAAAGTCCAATGTCCTATTATGTAACAATTCACGACTTGTCACCGTCCTTCAGGCTAGGGAACTAACCGCATCTAGATCGTCACCCTCACAGGCATCCAACAGCCCTCGCTCCTTTTGAGTTAATGGCTTTGGCGCGATTTCCGTTTGCTTCTTCCCTTTCAATTTCCCCGGCAAGAGTGGCAGTGTCCCCGTTGTCATAGTGGCACCTCTTGCAGATAAGCGCATGGCACTTCCAGGTCGCCCACTCCCTTTGCCAACGGAGAGGCCCGATCCTGGTCGGGTGCCAGCTCCTCTGCTACCGATAGCAATGGCACTGTCCGCTCTTCTACCAGCACTCCCTGCACGTGCTGACTTGGGGGCCGACTTTCGTCGTCCACTTTTGGTCAGAGATTGCGACTTGGATTTCGAAACTGATTTCTTCTCGGAAATCAGACGTGGGGTGGACGATCTCAATTTGGAACTGGAATCGGAAAGCTCTGACTTAGCCGTTAATAGTGCAGTCAGCCTACCCGTGGAGGAAGCTGGGGTTGCCCCCAAAGATGACGATGGCGTGGACTCCAGCGGTGTGCCTTCCTTTCCGACAAGCTTGCCCCCAAGCCTTGCAGACCCTGGTCTAATATGTTTCTCTGCCACTAGGGGCCGGCGAAGTAGGCTAGGTTGCGCATCCACCCCAACCCCAACCTTGCGCGTGTCCAGCATAGGAGAGTCATTTTCCGAGTCTTCTTGAAGACGGAAGAGCAGATCCGGCGTACGCATGGGTGTGTGACGGGTGCCGTAGATATGAGACCGGATGACGCAGAGGCAAACGCACTTTGAAGTATCTATTTGTCGTTATTAATGGGGTATTTTTAGATAGGTTATGTTTTGCCCTGTACTTGTAAGGGTTGATCCTCAAATTGTATCATACTGCGCTTATTCCGCACTTACGTCGTCCACCACAAATAGCTTAAGCCACGGCTTAGTCGCGCGTTTCATCCTCAGTGCCCAAGCCAGTTACAACGCTGCTGAAACTTACAGCAAGCGGATCGGCAATCGCGATATGGGTACCCCTGCCTAACACCTCTCTAGTATCTTGGGATAGGTTGGCTGCAGTTGCTGCTTGTCCTTGAGAATTAACTGAACTTTCCGCTGATACCCTAAGAGCCCCATAATGTCTAACAAGCAGCAGATACTTTTCATTCGTCGATACGACCATCTAACTCTTCTAGTATATCAATGGCAGCGACGGCAAGCCCATCTCCTCGGGGTTTTCCTTGTGCCGAAGCACGCTACTTCCGCCAGCACGCTGTGTATTTGAATTACCCACAATGCGAGCTAAACCTTTAATTTACCCTAAGTGGAGGAAGGAATACGCCCATGCTGTGGCGGGTCCTATCGCTTCATATCACAGTGAATTTCAGGATATTTCTGTCAACAAACCTAAGCTCTAGACTACCCTCTCTGTTTTTCCCCTCACTCTTTCAGGTTTACGTGCGTACTAAACCCCGGGGTGACCTTCAGCGTTCTCACCGCGCACAAAGAATGCTCTTTTACATCACCGTACGCTGACGTGGTGAATTGCGCGATGTGGTGTGTAAAGATCCGTACAAGATAGCACAAGCGTATTGGAAATATGTATTTTGAAGTACAGCATTTGATTTGCATCTTTTAGGCACTAGATTTGCATTAGAAGCCTGGCTTGAAGTGTTCCGAATCTACGCGGGGACATATGAGTAGAGACCAAGGAGCTGTACGGAAGCAACTTGCTGCAGCCGACCTGGAAAACGCTGATACAGTGGAAGGATTTGCTGCTGCAGTCGAACAGGAGAACGCTGGTCTCACGAAACTACTTGCTGTAGTCAGACAGGTTAATGATCTACTTGCTGCAGCCCTTAACAACAGGTTAAAGTCCAGATTCTACAAGTTTTTCTTGTCGTCAATACCACGATATTTTTTAGGGCGAGTGTCCCAAGAACGGCAGCACTTGGGCGCATTGCATGGATCAATATTCCAACCAAGGATCCTCGTAATATCTAATGTTGTCGGACATATCAGATTTAGGCATTGGAAAGTGGAAGGATAAAACGATGGCTGCAGTGGGGAGAAACAATACATTCTGAACAAGTTTTCGTTCAAAGTTCAGATGTTCACCAGCTATAAGCATCATTATTGGAATGAACCACATTAGATCGCGTTGTCACGGCAACAAGATGACTGATGTGAGTCAGACACCACTGAACTCCCATCTCTGGCATTAGATATATCAACCCGAGCTTTACATTCCAAACGGACATTTGTCGACTTGGCCCATTTCTTTCCCTCTCATCATTCTGTACAGTGCGCAGAGCTGTTAGCCTGGATATTAAGATCCGTCAAAGCAATTCCTTTCTGCCTGCCCGCGACATTTGAGCATGGGCGTCTACCTCCTCGACTATGGGGCGGGAAATGTTAGATCCCTTGTGAACGCAGTGAATAAACTTGGATATGAAATCAAGCACGTTGAGTCACCACAGGATCTACTGAAAGCTGAGGTAGGTATGATTCATGTAGCAGCTATATGTCCATGGCATAAGTCTCTAAATGAGTTTCTTTGTGCAGAAACTCATATTCCCTGGCGTTGGAGCATTCGGCGCCGCTATGGTCCGATTACATACAACAGGATACGACAAGGCACTCAAGGAGTACATTGCGTCTGGTCGACCCTTTATGGGTATCTGCGTTGGAATGCAGTGCCTGTTTGAAGGTTCCGACGAGTCGCCGAATGTGAAAGGTCTAGGACTCATACCGTCCACCGTCAATAAATTCAACCCAGCCACAAAGTCTGTACCTCACATGGGTTGGAACAGTGCTGCTATCGCTCAGCCCAATAGTGGATTGGCGGAGCTGAACCACGACGGAGACGAAAACACAAGATATTATTTTGTCCATTCGTTCGCAGTCCCTGCCTCGAAAGAGATAGTGGATTGGACCTTTTCTACAACAACCTATGGAGATGAGACATTTGTCTCTGCTGTAAGGAAGGGGAATGTGTTTGCAACACAATTCCATCCTGAAAAGAGTGGGTGGGCCGGGTTAAAGGTTTTGAGATCATTCTTGTCGTACAATCCACAAGGCAACGGCATCGCAAATTCGACACAGGTTCATGCAGATGCTCCATCAATAATTCCAAAAGATCACCTCACTCGACGTATCATTGCCTGCCTCGATGTGCGTGCGAACGACAAAGGCGATCTTGTGGTAACAAAGGGCGATCAATACGACGTGCGAGAACGGACCACGGACGGTGCTGACGTCCGGAATCTTGGAAAACCGGTTGAACTTGCCAAAAGGTACTTTGAACAAGGTGCCGACGAAATTACCTTCCTCAACATCACAGCATTCCGTGACGTACCCCTCCACGACCTTCCCATGCTTGAAGTTCTCAAGCGCACCTCAGAGTCTGTTTTTGTACCACTGACAATCGGAGGCGGAATAAGAGATTTGGCTAACCCAGATGGAACAATCATTCCTGCTCTCCAAGTTGCGGGTGAATACTTTCGATCTGGGGCTGATAAAGTCTCGATTGGGAGTGACGCTGTTTACGCCGCCGATCAGTACTACGCATCCGGTCGACAATTGACGGGTCAAACCGCCATTGAACAGATTGCGCGGGTATATGGTGCTCAGGCTGTTGTCATATCCGTTGATCCTCGTCGAGTCTATGTTGATTCACCACAAGACGCTCCCACCCATCACGTCATACCCACCAAATTCCCCGGACCCAATGGTGAAAAATACTGTTGGTATCAATGTACCGTCAAGGGAGGGCGAGAGGGGCGCGATCTGGACGTGTACCAGCTCGTTATTGCCTGCGAAGCACTGGGCGCCGGTGAAGTCTTGCTAAATTGCATGGACAAGGATGGGACGAATTCCGGGTACGACCTGGAATTAGTAACTGATGTAAAACGGGCTGTCAAGATCCCTGTGATTGCGTCGAGTGGGGCAGGATGCGCTGAACATTTTGGAGAAGTTTTTAATCAGACAGGAGTAGAAGCTGCATTGGCGGCTGGAATTTTTCATCGGGAGGAGGTGCCTATCGAGAAAGTCAAGTCGTATTTGAAGAAGGAGGGATTTGAAGTTCGTGGAATGGGAACTGGATTGTAGTGTACTGGTGTTTTCATTATGGGTCAGCAAAGCCCAATAGATTTCATTGTTTTAGACCATGTTTTTTGACACGGCGTAGTGAACGTCTGTATTTTTTATATCGCAATCATCAAGTATCCACGCTGAAAGAACTTTTCATTAAAGAGACTGTCTCCAGCTAACCGAGGTGGAACTCGCCTGTGGATTTACTCTATTTCAACGTTCCATCGGAACCATACGAACTGCCCGATATCTAATAAAAAGCCACTATAGCGATTCTGCTTCTAATTCCACCAGGCAAGCAATGCGGCTGCAAGCACTATCTAATTATAACAAGCATTCGGGTTGCAAAAAGTCCAGGTTTTGTCGGCCCCCATCGGAAATGATAAAAGCCAAATCCCAGTGACGCGTGAGCATCATATTGAAAGACCGCAGGACTGGAGGAAGTATCACGGAACATGGCAAACTTCGTTCTAGCCTCAGCACCCATGCCGGATCCACCGCCCGAACCCATCCTTACGCTTGTCCTGACGTCCGTAGACCTCACCGACCCGCGCATACCCATCTTCCACATATCCGCCGACGTGAGTATACTTTGACTTTTTCGGAGAAAGCTACTGCTCACTGTTCCTTAACAGACACCTAAACCGCCGTACACCAGGGATCATTCAACACCTACTAGAAGCTACACGGAAGTCGAGCGTCTTTCAAGCCACCTAGCAGCCCGTTTCCCTGACCGCCTCCCTCCCATTCCGCCTCCCCTGCCTACAAAAGATTCCGTCCCCTTGTTCAGATCCCGAATTCAAAGCTTCTTGAACCGCATCGCCGCCCGCTTTGGCGACGTTGATGCCGTCGTATCGTTCGTAGAGAGCGAGTTTGAGTTTGCACCGTCCGGTGTACTTCAGACGAAAAAGAGCGGCTTTTTTACAGCGTTTTCGGGAGGAAGTATCCATGTGAAGGAGGTTGATGTCTTCTTTGAGAGCGCAAAGGGATCGGTCGGGGCATGTGAGGCGGCTTTGGGGATGTGTGCAAGAGTTGGCGAGAAGGCAGGAAGAGTTGAGAGAGGTTTGTGCACTATTTTACTGTGCTGTGCTTTTCGGGCGTGATAAGGTACCTTCTGACGCCTTTTCGTTCTAATACCAGAAATAGGAGCTACGGCGTTAGAAGTTGGAAATCTTCTTTTGGAATTGGATGTGGGAGATCGGAAAGGGCTCGGAGGGTAAGCCATAGATGGACGGTTTCCATCAATAGGTCAATGTTGTAGGTAACCTATAACGATGTCACAGTGCCCTCCGGAAATTGGGAAAAGGATTTATCGCCAGCGAAAAACCGCATGTCGATCAGGTGTGGACGGAAAATTGCACAGGGTTGTGTGGAGACTGTGTTTTTAATCTCTAATCCTTTTCCAGGCAAACTACCTGACACATCAATTTGCGGCTGATGCAAAGACGTTTATGCGGGAGACGCAGGCTGCACAGGTATCGCCTGTTATTCATAGTACGATTACAATAACTCTGTCGTTGATCACTCCTTTGCCTTACGCACACCTAGACAGCTCTAACATACCGCCTTACCACCCTGCAATCCTATGAAACGGCCTGCAAAGCCACCCAAAAGAAACTGGCATCACTCGACCGACTCCGGTCGTCCTCTAGTATAAAACAAGAGCGCGTTGACGCGGCTTTGGTAGACCTACAAGAGGTCAAACAACAGGAAGGGGAATGTCGAGCGCAATTTCGGAATGTTAGCGAGCGGTTAAAGGACGAGTATGTGAGATTTTGTTCGGAACTGGATGTGGAAGTGAGAGAGGTTGTGGATTCTTATGTGGAGGCCCAGAAAGAGGGTGCTAAAAAAGAGCTTGCAGTTTGGGAGTCAGTTTTGGCGGGGTTTGCTTAGAGGTGCGAAGCATATTTAGTGATGTTGGGAGCGCATGTATATCTGCTTCGACTCTTTATTCTGTCAATTTGCTAGAATTTTTGCATCATTATACTTGACGCTTATTTCATTATATGGATCGCTTTCTGTCTCCACTGAACGTTCAACTCGTACAACTCTGTACCGCGTCACCCAACCTTTCACCCAACGCCCTTCCAAATGCCTGCCTCGGCAATCTTTCCCTCGCCCTTGGCACCCTGCACACGACCGAACACACCGGTTCCAAACAAAACCCGGCCAAAAACGACGAATCTCCGATCAAATGTCGGGACAGGCGCCAGTGTTATAAAGAAGGGAGTCGTGTTTTGATGGGCACAAGGGGAGATGTAGGAGAGTGTGTATGCTTCGTGGGAGTGGATAAAGTTTTCGTCTGGTTGAAGCACATTTTGCATCAGACTTTGTCGTCTTTGGGGGACGGGAACTAGCAGCTTACCTTCGAGAATCGGTTCGCGGACGGGATGGCCAGATTCATCCAGAATGTCTAACCAAACCACCAATAAAGCAAAAGCTTCATATTAGCGTGCTCAGAGAACCAAAGCCATGTCAGACAGCGATCAACCAAGAAAACACTCACCCCCAAACTCAGCCCATCCCCCTTCCACAACCCTCTTCAGCTTCACACCAACATACCGCTCCAACAGCTTCAAAAAATGCTCGGTGCTCTTTGGACAGGTCTTTGCAAACAACTCTATCACAATCTTCTCCCCCAAAATCTCATCTCCATCCGCTAACGTCAGGTACACAACAGGATTCCCCAGCTCCTTGACATATTTCTCCACTTGTTGTTTGGCAATCTCTGAGAAATCAAGAGGAGGAGGACTCGCGGAGGTGTGCGCTGAAGCCAAGGAAAGGAATTCGCGCGAGGTGAGGAGGATGGTTTTAGTGGGTGTGCGGAATTCGATGAGAGTAGTTGGGAATAAGGTATCTAGGACCTGGTATTTTTTTTTGAGATTTTGACGGTATCCTTTGTAAAGGTGGGCTGGGAGGGGGGTTATGATTGTTTTGAGCTGTTCAGTGGCTAGTGACTAGTAGATTCAACAGTGCGATTAAAAAATGAGTAAAGAAACAAACGATCTCAGTTTATAGCATATATTCCATGTTACTTACCTCGGCGACAATCCTACACTGATGAAACTCGGGTTCGGCCACATCCCCCGTTACTTGGACCTGGAGAGCACTATCCCATTCAGACTTTCCTACTTTGAGTTTCACTGTACTCTCCGCCGCTGGCTGCGGGACACTGGCCGTTTTGATTCCCGGCATGGGTGACACTGCTATGATATGATAAAAAAAAAAAAACGGACGAACAGTGAGAGCTATTAGGTTGTTGCTATTTACAGCGACGGGGATTGGAGAGGATGGGAAAGCGGGATGTATCCCTGAACGGAGAATTATTCTTAACCCATGGCTTTCCACATACGCACGAACAAAGTTGCGAGCATTCCAAGAAAATTGATTTTATGCTGCTTCAACTTGAAGGACAGGGAAACGATGCCAGGCATACATCACAGCCCATGAGACTATCAAAGACAACGCGAAATGTTGAGTGAAGGCCAGATGAAAAGAAAAAGGCCGAGATTCACACATATTGCATCGCGCATACGAACGGAGAATAATCAACAATATCGCGTAACTTTGTTTAAAATATCTCTAGTCAACAAGGTCCAAAATATACACAGGAAAAAAATCAAGACTTGCCATCCATCAAGCCCCTTAAAAATTCATCCCCCCTACTCAATCTCTGCTGGTGCTGCTGTTGCGACGTCAGTCTCTGGTCCATCTGCGCCCTTGGCTGGGGACTCGCAAAACTTCCAACGAGGGAAGGTGACAGCGGGGTCCAGTCCGCAGGTCCGACAGATGACGAAGGAGTACTCAACACAGAGTTCGAAGCCAAAAGAGTGAATGGATCCGGTTGCGGGAAAGTTGTACCTGGGAGAGGCGACATTGGGCTAGGTTGCTGGGATGGCACTGTTCCGCGGGGTGGTTTGGGTGGTGGGGGGGCGTACGTTGTCTGGAGCGGCATGGGTAACTGAGATGTGGGAAGGGGCGGGTGGGCGATATGTGTTTGACCAGGCATCGGTCCCGACACGTTGACAATGCCAGTTGAAGATCGAACGGGGGAAAGAGCCGGTGAGGGTGTACCGGATCCAGTGAGTTGTTGAAATCCCATCGCAGGCGAGGAGGTTCCAGTCGCATATCCCGACCCCGTCCCTGCCGTCGACGCCGGCCCTGACATGTGGTGTTGCTCCCCGCTCCCTCCCATTTGATGAAACTGCCTAACCAATCCCGCCACATTGACCCCAAAGCTAGAGCCTGACGAGTTCAGCGACTCTCGACTGGCACTCTCCGAACCCGATGCGTTGCCTGGCGACCGGCCCTGTGCCCAGCTCTTGTTTCTCGAGTGTCCATGGATGCGTGTGGAGGGATCGACGGCGTTTAGGCGGATTTCAGAAGTTGATTTTTGAAAAGGGCGCTGAGGAGAGAAGAGATTGGACGGGAGTGGGGAAGGAATGGAAGGAGTCGTAGTGTTGATTTTGAGGTCTGGAATAGATCGGGTGGTGTCGCGACGAAGGGGAACGGGTTGGAAGGGATCAAAGGGATTGAATTGGGGTTGCTGGTCTTCCTGTTGCTGGAAGTTCACATGGGGTTGTTGCTGTTGCTGCTGTCGTTGCTGTTGGTGGTGGTTATGCTGATGTTGGTTTACTCGTTGGTCTTGTTGTTGCTGTGCCTGCTGTCGGTCGACTACCGGAAAAGGATCAAAACCACTACCCTGAAATCCCTCCCTAGTCGGAAATGTCCCAGGGGAGAACATCTTTCCCGCTTGCGCTCGAAATCCTTCCACCCGATCAAAAAACTCTGGTGGAGCTGTCAGCCGATTCACATTCCCAGGCTTAGCAGCAGTCAAATCCGCATTGTTAAAGAACTCTGGCGGAGCAGTGAGCCGATTCGAACTAACCGACCGCGATTCCGCAAATGGGTTATGAGGTGAGCTAAGGTTCAAAAGGGATGCACTTGCAGTCAAATCTGCAACATTCGTGCTATTTGATAGCGTTTTGCCATGCTTAGGTGGACGGCCTCTGCGCATGGGCAATACTTGCTGCGTCGCGAGATTGGGATTTGATGAGAGGCTCATTAAGTCGGGTGTGCTTGTGCTCATGTTATTTAGTGTGGTAGGAGAAGAAATATTGGATGACAAGCGGCGCGCATCACTGTGGGCGGATTGATCGGCCAACGACGTATGGGGAGGTGTGTTTGTACGAGAGGTCGAGTGCGGCGACGGTGCATCGATGCATTTCTGAACACGAAGCCAACGTTTGTCAACTTCAGCTACCCTCGAATTAGTCTTTCGTGGATACTCACATTTCTTAACGTGCAGGGCAAACCCCGTAGCCGACATACAGCCGAGTAAACCTGATAAATATCGGCTCTAGCACCCACGTCGGCCACGAGCATCAATTCTGTAACGAAGGAAAGATATGTCCAGAGAAGGAGGCAATATAGGCTGTCAATTCAATCCCAAAGTTACCTATCAAATTGAGAAGATTTCGAGAATAACTCGGATGACTAGGCATTGTGTATCGAACGTTCAGAATTGCTAGCGTGCCGCTATCCTCAAAGGGTGTTGTCTGTCCAATTTCTCCAGATGAGCGGTTGAAAACGCGATACAAAGTGCTTCCGGCTCCCACTTACAAAGAAACAAAGCTTGTACAGTAGGACACCGAGAGCCTAACAACTGACCCGTCAACCACGTTCGCACTGCACAAATCTCTCCCTTGTAATGCATTCAATGCGAAACTCACCCACATATCCATCTTTTCTGTCAATCCGCGCTTTTGATACAAATCGCACAACTCCGGAGCCCGATACTGCAAGGTGGTATATTTCCCTATTTCATCCTCCAACAGCCGAATATCCGCTGCAGACATGGAAGTTCCAGGCAGGACAATCTGAGTTGTGGCAGATCCGAAATCACAAAGCTTGTAGCCATCATTGGCTATCAAGACATTTTCGACCTTGATGTCCCGGTGTATGATTGGTGGGTTGCTGTAGTGCATGTGGGCTACAGCTTCACAGACATCAGAGAAGATGGTCAGGATTTCGGGCTCCGTCAGTCGGTTGGAGAGGCGGGTGTTGAGAAAGTCTACAAGGTGGCCGCCTATAATCTTCATTAACGTTCTGTTCGGCCACCGAGCATTTTGACACAAAGGAATCACCTCGACAGTACTCCATCAGAATAAATACTTCAAATCCACCATTCCGGGCCTTTTGTATTGACGAATCCACGTACTTTACGATATTCTTGTGACCATTCAATTGGCGCTACACGAGAAAATCCGATCTTGAGTGCATGTTGCGCGCATTAACATTGTCTTCGTTCAACAATGGATCTGATATACCATAAAATATATTTCTTTTTCCAAATCCTTTAGAGATTCCTGATCGGGACAAGCGCCTCGCTTCAGGACGGCCTGGAACTGTTCGTTACCCACCAGTACGACGTAGACATGCGCAAAGCCGCCTGTGACACATGAAGCAGGTTCGATTGGTCAGTTGCGGAGTGATCGAGAGAAATGTCATACACGCCATGTTATCATGTGTGTACCTTGGGCTAGAAATCGTTCCACCACAACTTTGGTTGCATTTACGGACAAGACAGTTCCTGGCGCGTAGGTTCCTACGATATGGTCGTAAAGAGGTTCATCCAAAGCTCATCATACAGCAGATCCATTTCTCGCATGTTCGACGACATTGCCCTTATCTACAGTCCACTTACCAGCTGGAGCGGGGGTGACGGCAAGATTAGTAGTCGAAGTCCTGTGCGCGTGTCCCGATGGCATTCCCCTGCTCCCAGCCCCACCACCACTAGCAGGTCGAGTCTGCGGTAATTGGGCCTTGTTAAAAAAGTTCATTTACAAAATATCTTGAAGAGGAAATGCCACGTCGAAACTAGACGGCGGACAACGGACGTGCGGAACGGCGCCGGGAGCTGGGAGATGGAATAAGCGATTGTACACGTGACTATCCCCCAGTCGCCAGCAGGAAAGTCGCCAAAGATAGTTGGAACACTGACATGAAAGGTTCGTATCAGAGGAGATGATGGAAACTACGGAGGGCAAAGGGAATTACAAAAAGTTAAAAAGTGGAGATTGTCTCCGACTAGAAGAGTGAATGAAACTCTATAGGCAACAGTGTTGGTGTTTTCCTGCTCACAAACAAGGTGTTCTTCTCCTATACACCATATGATGCGGCATGCTTCATGAGAACCGGCAGCTTTCCAGGGTTTGATTCTCAATGTTTCTTGAACTGTCCTTGGTGAATGACTGCAACCGAAAGAGTGTGTCGTGTGCGGGAGGGGATATCACTCAACCTCAGCCGCGTTGAGTTGCTCGCTGGAAAGATAGGTGGTCATATCAGGGACCCCACGAGGAAGATCCCTTTTCTCGAATGTCGTGCGATTTCCAAGGCGGCAATTGGTATGCGCAACGCACGGGTACAAATCAATCAAGGAGGAGCAGGCAGGGGGGGGGGGGGCATCTTTGGTCAGGGTCAAGGAGAACCAACTGCCGTGTCGTCAGAACATGGCCGTCAGAGTGCAAGCATTCAAAGTGTTGGTAATTCGTCCATGACAGCCAGTCCACATGCATATCCTTATCGACAAGGTGCTGCAAACTACTCGTTCTTTGGTGATTCATTCATCTGCCGATTAGAAATGTCTCGAGGGGAATTGGCAGTGCAAAAAAACCAAATCGCAATTATCCTATTTGTAAACAACTATACAGTACTAAAAAAAAGTACATCCTTCTCTCCTATACATATTCACTGATTTCATACACAATAGACAAATATTTCTTCGTCAATAACAATGCAATGACCTTACAGCAGAGCGGCAGCTGCAAAAGCAAAGACTGCACTGCCCACGCCCCACATGGGAATATTAGAGTGTGCCCCCGACTTTTGCGCGGAAGCTTGACCTTGCTGACCAGCAGTGCTGCTGCTACTGGGGGTGCTAGACGCGGGCGCGCGGCTGCCGGTCGAAGGTGTCGATCCACCTGTAGAAGCAGGGGGAGCAGCTGCACTCGTGGCCGGCGCTGGTGCGGGAGCACCAGAGGTAGTGGCACCCCCGGCAGCCTTGATGGTGAACATGGGCGAATACGCGTAGGTGGGAGGGTTTCCGGCCGAAGCGCGAAGGGTATAGTTTGTGCCGTCCACAACAGTAGGAAGGTTGCCGGTTGCGTTGAGGGCTTGGAGAGTCGTTTGGGCAATGGGCCCACCAATGAGTTGTCCAGTGTTGGCTCCGTTGCGCAAATCGGACAAGTGGAACTCCACAGGATCTGTTCCTTGAGCCGCAAACGTGTTGCCGTTGGGATCAAAAAACCAGGAAATGGTGATGGGACCACCGGACATGAATTGTGAACCCGCTCGAGGCTCCTGGAATAGAATGCCTACCAAATGACAATGTCGACAATTAGCATGGGAATAGGGCTCATTGCAGTCAACAGATCAACCATACCAGAGGCACTGGTTCCGACAGCAGTAGCCGCAACAGCAATGGCTGTCAAAATCGTCTTGAACAACATGATGATGATTTGGGAACGAGGTAAAGGTGTAAAATAAGGATAACGAAAGTGCTGAATGAAGAAATATGAGGAGGGAGAGCTCAAGTGTCCTGCTTTTTATAGACCAAAAACGACCACGACGACGATCGACGATCGGCCACGTAGGTAAAAAAAAAGGAGGGGGGGGATGAGGAAGACAGGGGTTTAAAGTGGGAACAGGGGGATAATAAACCATATGCTTATTTATATTCGCGCGAAATGAAAATGAGAAAAGAAAAAAAAAGGAACTCTGAAAATTACAAGGTTGACGTATGATGTATGCATCAGAAGAAGGCAGGAAGACGTTTGCCAAACAATGACTGGCAATATGACCCAGCAGCCATCGGTTTGTTTGTTTCACATTTCTTTCATGTTGACCTCTCCCAGCGTATCCATTCTTTCGTCTTTGACAAGCCGTGAGATGGAGACGGGGGCACAAGGGAGAAAGGGGAGTCAAGGGGAGGCCTTAGGATGACGAAGGTGATGACGCTTGAAAACATACGAGGCTGATGTCAACAAAAGACGCAGATGGGGACAAGGAAGACCGCATGCACCCCAAGTTCCCTTTTGCCCCCTTTGATCATAGTGCTTTCGTTTCCTGTTATTCGACCTCCCCCCGTGCCAACCTTACCCGAAACCATACCGTGGATCTTCGAACCTGCTGTCATGGTGTCATTATCGTTGACGGTATCGCTGCCATTGAAGGTTCCTTTCTCGCGCTTCGAGTTTTCAATCTTTGCTGCTCGGGGCTTTTCCAACGCATGGCTGTGGTGGTCCTTGGCCCAGTGCTCCGCTACCTTCTGAGCTGCACAGTTTAAAAAGGGTTGGAAGGCAATGACGGAGGTGTTCCATTTCATTTATCCCTTTTAGGGACATGTCATCCTGGATTAATGCATTCCAACCTCTGACAATGGGTTAAATCGGGGTAGATAACGCGCAGCAACCGATTTGACATTGTTCGTGAGCTCGACGCAAGATGAAGATACTGCCGGGAGTAATGAACATTTCCATACCAGACACCCCCATAAAGATACTGAGAGCAAGGCATCCTCTCTCTCGGTTGCTGGGTAGAAAATGGAACAGGGGAATTATGGTCATTTCCCTCATGGCAGGAGCCGTCATGCTCCTCATGACGGGTGCCTCATATACAGATGGCTGGGAAGGTCGGCCTTTTGGCGCAAAGGGGTACATGACTTGCGCGTTTATATGACATGTATCGGTCGAATACAAATGCTAATGCAAGCTATTGTGGACAGGACCCAAAATGTTAATACGTGCACAAGCCCGTCGGGGTGTGGGAGCGAGGGGGACGACGAAGGGACAAGAAGGGATGCCATATTTACCTCTGTGGATGCATTGCGCCTTGCACAAAGCTACGCCTCGCGGCTGTTTAGAGTAAATGGATTCGAGTTTTGCGATATATTGAACGGAGCAACATTTGATGGCTTGGTGGAGATTGCTCCGTTGGGTGGATCCGTAGCTCAAGTCAACCCGACTGAGCAAGAATTTGCGCAACTGCTGGATGGAGTAGCCCGGGAGGCGCAGGAGAGATTATCAACAAAGTACCCTGTTTTGATGGAGAGAGTGAGTTTCTTCCTTGTTATATTCAAAGTACCTGACTTTGAAGTTCATTTATGCGCGACTAGGATGTCCATCGATACATTTGTTATTCTGTTGCAGAAGGCGCAAACTCGTTTGTCAACATCACCTCCAGTCCTCTGATACACCGCATTGATCCCATCTCATACTACTCCTCGCTCATCCCTGCTATCACGCCTTCCTTACCATCACGTATACCCGGCCCGAGAAGAAAATATCCACTCGCCTACCTTCTCATGTTACACGATATTGCTACCTTACAACAAGCCCAACTACTTATAGATCGACTAGATGACGGATCCGCTGTCTTTTTAATTCACGTTGATGCACGTTCGAACAAGCTCCGCACGGCGCTAAAGGACTGGATAGATCAGCGACAAGCAGAGCGATACAAGAAAAAGCTGCAACCAGACCCAGTGGGCAACTTATTTATCGCGAAAACATCATATGAAGGCATGTGGGGCCATGCTAGTCTCGTGTGGATGCAGCTTAGTGGGTATTGGGAGTTATTAGACTTGGCAGATTGGGACTTTGTCATCAATCTTTCGGGACACGATTGGCCGTTGCGGACCAGCGCTGAGATGTATCGGACGCTGAACAGCTCAGATCACCAAGGGAAAGAACATATCGAGTTTTGGACGGAACCTTGTATGTTTTTCTTTTAAAGTGGCTTATGATGATGCATGTTGCCTGATGCACATATTGGTACCGTTAGCTGATTCGGCAGGCCGATTGGTCCGTCCCCATATGGGTCGCTCCGACCGACCCACCGTTGAATGGTCTCTATACCATCCACCGGATGTGGGACTTTCGTTTTACCCTTTTCCCGCCTGGCGAGCCTGTAAGCAACATCAGTGGATGATCCTCACCAGCAACTTTTTAAGAGACTTGCGAACAAACGTCGACGCGATGCATTTACTGGCTTTTATGGAACATACGTGGATCCCAGACGAGTCCTATTTCTGCATGGGTAAGTTCCGATTGAAACGGTTATAGAGTGCTCCGTATATCTGACCAGGGTGCTTTTCAGTGATAGCAAACCACCCTCACTTTTCCCAGAATGTTGTATACGACAAAAAACGGTACCTCCGTTTCGCAACACAGCATCCCGTTTCACTCACCTTGGAAGACAAGGACCATTTTCCGCCCGAAGATCCACCGGGAACAGAAGCAAAATACTTTTTTGTGCGTAAAGTCAATGCTGTGGGAAATAACACTCTTGTAGACTGGATACGAGTCAATCATATCGATAAACACGATTTGAGAGCGAGACCAGAGTCGAAGGCAGTGGTTGGGGAAATGAAAGCCATTGGATAGAATTGCAGTGCTGGGATATTTGATTGTTATTTTCTTATCTAATTTATTAGGATATATTGGCGTGGTGAAAATAGGGACTGTTTCAGAGATACTAAATGGAGGGAGCTGGGCTTTAGTATATCTGGTGATTCTACTACTTTTAAGATTCTAAGCTAAACCCTCGATACTACGTTGTTCGACGGAACCGCCTGACTCTCGACGCACGTCGATACCCTCCCTACTCCCGACGGAACGATGAGTCCCTTTGCAGAACTCATAGGCTTCCCAATCGCCAGATCAGATTTGTCCTTGCTTTTACTCTGCGAATTCTGCACTTTGGGTGCGGACCTCAATCTCTCCATATTCTGCAACGTATGAATCGAATAAATCGTTACGGCCAATTGGGCAGGGATCGTCGGGGTTGTGATCATGCCAATCGAGTATCCGACTTCAGTCGATCCAGCCAACATGAAGAGAGCTGTTGCGATGACAATGATGAAGAGGTGCAGGAGGGCTGCGCGGCGGAAACGGGTTGAAAAGGATTTAACCTGGGCGATGGTGAGGAGGTCGTAGGATCGGAGAAGGGAGGTTTGGCGGAGAGAAAGGTTAAGGAGGATCACGGATAAAGTACAGTCGAGCAGCGTGATGTAAAAGAGCCAGAAAGCGTACCTAAGTTATAATAAAAAATTCGTTAGGAAACTAAAAACACACAAACCCCCTCCCCCCCCCCCCCCCCCCCCCCCCCCCCCCCCCCGAACAAAACACACAAGACGCAAACTTACGGAATGGCGTAAGAGACTAGCTTTGGTTGATTCCAGCGTCCCTGAACCCACATTGCAATGGTAAAAATCCCCAAAACACACCAAATCCCAACATTCACCCACACCATCCTCCTCGCAATTCGCCTATTCTTTCCAGTCACAACCAAAATAAAATCGAACCGAAACTCTTGTACCCAAATCATAAAGAAGGTGCCAGTGTAGAAGAAGATTTTGGTCAATTGTGACAGGTCGGGAATACCGCTGCAGTGAAAGTAGGTCGACGCAGAAAACAGGTCGACTGTCGAACCCATAGCACCGGCAATCGGGCAGAGTGTCATAAATATGTTGTATCGAGTTTTGCGACGAGATAGGAGCATGCGGTAGGCAAAGTAGAGGCAGGTGAGGTTGGCAAAGATGGATAAAAGTGCAAAGATGACATTGATGCTGCGAAGATTGATGCCATGACAGGCGCTTGAAGCGCTGTGGTAGGCACCCAAGGGACCAGCGTAGGTTGCATCGGTGGTGTTGGGGCCATTCACGCAAGCTGGATCGTCAACGACGTTCAATCCGACCATCTATGCGATATATTTTTTTTTGTTATCCGTAGAGTTGCCGCGAAAGTGAACTTAACGGTATCCCTCTTATGCCCAGGGGAGATATAGAGGCTACTTGGGGCCCTTTAATCCTGTTGCACTAGTGGGATCACTTTTAACCTTTGGTAAATTATGGGCGGGGGCGTACAAGGTTGTCATTCCTGTATCCATTCAGGTACAATTGTGTTGTCCTTTGTTCAATGTGTGTCTCGAGCTGACAAGGTAAACATTCGAAACAAGACCCATTGTAGGCATCTGTTTTATTTGTTTTTCGGATCCGCCATAGTGGTAACTTGATGCTATGTTTAGACTTTAGCCTATTTATTCCATTGGAAATTCATTTCTTTCATAAGAAATGTAAACGCAATCTGTGGGGTCATCTGGTAAACAAAAAGTGTGATGAAATTCTGATGAACCCTGGTATTCATGATTGGCCTCCCATTGTGACCATGTAACCCAACTCAACGACCAGCGGCTACTCATTGATTGCCTTGCGAAAAGGATCTTGAAAGCCCAAGGCCGTTTGTCCACACCGCGGAACCGTTTCAAGAACAGCCGTAGAAAAAAAAAGGTGCTGTGTGGTCTCGCACGGCCAAGTTCCGCTAAAGTGATACGCTTACGAAATGCACTCTACCCAAAAAGGTCCAACATCACGTGGACAATATCCGGGTGCTTGGCGTCTCGCCTTCCTCCGACACATGTTGGACTTTCCTCATTTTTCCAATGCACATTTACATTATGAGTTAGCAAGTTATTGGTCTCTTACTTTGTATCCTGAAAGAACCCTTGGTGAATAAAGTATCTGCAGTAATATTCTTGTATATCGCTACAGTGTCAACCCACGTTACCTTTCGCCGGCACACATGCCAACCCACCTCCACTTTTTCCTTCTCCTCCTCTACGCACTAGCATCCGTCGTCCTTGGCCGCCCAGGCGGGGGTTGGCTCGGCCCCAAACCGACACCCAAAGGCCCTAGTGAATTGGTTCCCTTGGACCATATTCAAAACCAACCGTTACTACCAGAGACGATACACCCAACGGACTTGCTTGTCGTGACGACGTTGGATGGAGCATTGCATGGCGTGCATCGACCCACTGGACGGGTTGTTTGGAGTCGGAAGGATGATGGGTGGGGGCCGTTGGTCAAGGTGACGGACGTTAGTTTGGGAATAAAGAATGGGTTGGTTGCGGGTGGTGTTGAGGTGATTCAGGAGCCGGTTTTAGGGGGGAACGTGGAAAGGTTTGGAGGTGGGATGGTTTTAGGTGAGGTGGAGGTCATTCAAGAGTCGGATGAGCATCGAGAGAGGGACGAGAATGCAAGGGTATTGGATGAGACTTTACTGGAGGGCAATCTAATGGATCATTTGTTTCCGGTTGGCGAGGAACAGGACCTTTACTCCCAGGGTATCTATATTCCGGAACCAACTGGCAACGGAGACTTATATTATTACGAACCCGGAAAGCCCATCAAGGTATGCATCTCTCTTTTTCTGCGTTGGCCGTACAATTGTACCTACCATCGCTTGCAGAAACTGCCACTTCCAATCAAGCGCATTGTGGACGATAACCACGCCTTCATGTTCGGTGACTATGTTTTCACGGGAAAAAAGGTCAACCGTCTCGTTGCTATTGATCCATTTACGGGCAAGATTGTTCGTGTCTACGGTGGTGATACCGAGGACAAAGTTGAAGAGTTGGGAGACGACAGGGACGCTGTGTATATTTCTAGGACACGTAAGTGACCATCATGACTGAAAATGGTCCATTTTGTAAATGTGCTAATCGGTATTGGTGTTGGCAGAATACATACTGAGCATGTGGGATCGTCGAACGTCGAAATTGAGGTACACATCTCTATTCACCAAACCAAACCTGAGAAAGCACGTATTAACGATAGTACTAGGTTCAACATTACATACGGGGAGTTTTCAGCCCCGCATCAGCCGCATTTCGATCTTGGAGGGGAGATATTGGACGGTCCGCATCCGGGTATCCTTGCCCCACCCAGAAAAGTCAATGCGCAAATTACACCAAAGGGGGATCAGTTAGATGGGTTTGATCGGGATTTAGGTATGTTTGTATGCTCCGTCTTGTGCGCTATCAACCAAAAAGCATGGTTACGGATATGCGTGACACAGAATTGGCAATGCGAATGCAATTCGATACGCCCGCCGTAGGTGCTTTTAACGTGGGTGCTAACCCGCAAGGGTATCATCTCCGGAAAACGTACCCCCCTCGACCATCACCTCCATCCATGACAGCCATTCGAAAAACGGATGCGTATGTAGGGTACCACAATGGGAGTTTCTACCTCCTCTCTTCGAAAAACTTTCCCGACATGTCGCATGCGTCTTTGGGTGTTTTATCAGGGCCCAGTTTGCCGGCTTCCGAGACCGATGTGTGTCGATCGCTGCCAAATGGGGTGGTTCTTCCGCAATGTTTGGTTGGAGCGCATACGGTTGTGGAGCATCGGTCGTTGGCGGAGCGGGTCAAGGAGTTGGGGATGCATGCGAGGGAAAGCATTCATGGGCAGAGTTGGGGTTGGGGTTGGGTGAAGTTGGTGGCAATTGTGGTCGTTGGGATCGTGGGACTTTGGAGGTGGTGGGTGCGTCGTACAGATAATGTTGTGCATACTGATGCGAACAAGACCGAAGAGACCGAGAAGGAGAATCTTGTACAGCTTGAGGGAACCGATGGGACCGGGCAGCAGGATGAAGCCGACGGACGTGTGAAAACACCATTGCACACGGATACGAAATTAAACGAGTCGCCAGCGGACGAAGGCATATCACTATCATCTCAACCAGAAACTCCGATCAAAACCGTCCGGAAACGACGAAAGAACGGTAAAGCATCCAAGAAAGAATCGCCTCTGCCAACCCCACCTCCTTCTTCCCCTTCCCCAATCCAGTCTTTGACCGACCCCTCCTTTTCCATTGCACTCCCATCCGTGACCGACTCGGTGTCTGACACGCTTCCAACTCCACCGCTCACTGAACCAGCCTTGCCTGAACCTACCGGTCTGCGTTCCCTAACCGTCAGCGACCACATCCTCGGGTACGGTTCCCACGGCACGGTCGTGTACAAAGGAACCTTTGAAGGCCGAGATGTAGCCATCAAACGCCTCCTGTTGGATTTCTACGACGTGGCTGATCACGAAGTGAAAATGTTGCAGGAGAGCGATGACCATCCCAATGTTGTTCGGTATTATTTTCGGGTATGTGTCCAAGCGGTGGGTATCCGACCGAACCGATGTACTGATTCGTTTGTTATAGGAAAAGAATGCGGGATTCATGTACATTGCACTTGAACTCTGTCCGGCCTCATTATATGATGTGATTGAGAAGCCTCATGAAGCGTTTTGCGCCGAGTTACGAACAAAGCTGAAGCCGGCGGTAGTCTTGTATCAAATCATGGCTGGGATTCGGCATCTGCATTCGTTAAAAATTGTGCATAGGGATATCAAGCCGCAGGTATGTTTTTTTCTTCTGTTGTTGTATGTGAGTATAAATGTGTGCGTGATGGCTCATGGTTGTCTTTGGTAGAATATTTTGGTTGCGACTGGAAAGAGTAAAAACCCGCATCCGCGCATCCTGATTTCGGATTTCGGGTTAGGAAAGCGGCTAGCGGAGGACCAATCCTTCTTTCAGCATACCCACATGACAGCGGGTGGGACTCTTGGATGGCGTGCGCCCGAATGCATTCTCTCAAGCACAACAACGACAACTGAAACAACACCCTCTGATACACCACGCATTACGAAAGCCATTGACGTCTTTTCTGCGGGTTGTGTGTTTTACTACATACTCACAAACGGTGCACACCCCTTTGGCGACACGTACATGCGAGAAATGAATATTCTCAAGGGGAATTTTCGACTGGATAAATTGGACTTGAATGGCGAGGAAGGGTATGAAGCCAAAGACTTGATACGCCGAATGATATCAAAGGATCCTACGAAACGACCGGACGCAAGTCGGATTTTGATGCATCCGTATTTTTGGACACCTGCGATGCGTTTAGGGTTTTTGCAGGATGCCTCGGATAGGTTCGAAGTGGAGGAACGGGATCCGCCGAGTGCTGTTTTAAAGGTTTTGGAACGGGGGGGTCATAAAGTGATTGGAAATGACTGGTATAGGAGAATGGATCGAATGTTACTGGATAATTTGGGCAAGTATCGGAAATATGACGGGGCGTGCGTGAGGGATTTGTTGAGGGCTTTGAGAAATAAGGTTTGTTGGGTGCGACATGTGTGGATATCTATGCGTCTTTACTGAAAATGTTTTTTTTTTTTTTTTTCGAAAATTGCAGAAACATCATTACCAAGACCTACCACCGCCTGTTCAAAAAGCCCTCGGGCCCCTTCCAGAAGGATTCTTGACGTATTTTACGTCCAGATTCCCCTCGTTGCTCTTGCATGTCTATTACGCCGTTTCAGAGACAAAACTCAGGAATGATCCTTTATTTAGACAATATTACGAGTTGAAGGATATGTACTAGTTTTCGTGTAGATAATATGGTGAAACTACATGTATGTATGAATACTTTACAATTTAAACCCAGAATGAATGGCCGCGACACCAAAGGTCAGATCTTCCCACCCATTGCCAACCACTTTAAACCCCGCTTCTTTAATCATGTTTGCAAAAACGGGTTGAGGAGGGAATTTGCGAATGGACTCGACTAGGTACTGGTATGACTCTCTATCGTTGGCAATGAGACCCCCCATGGTTGGAATGAGGTGAAACGAGTAGAGATCGTACATCCTATCAATAGCATCATAAGCATATGTAAACAAAAAAGACAATCAGATAAACGTACCTAGCAACAACAGGATTCTCCACACTCCCAAACTCCAAACACATGAACCGCCCACCAGGTTTCAATACCCGATAAGCCTCACGCAAAACCCGATCCACATGGGTACAATTCCGTATCCCAAACGCAATGGTATAAGCATCCACACTCGCATCTTCAATCCCCTCTAGTCGCTCTGCATTGCCTTCCGTGAAGGCAATATTCGTATGCCCAAGCTGCTGGGCCCGTTGCTGGCCGACAGCAAGCATGGCGGGGTTAATATCGAGGAGAGTAACGTGAGGCGAGGGGTTGGGGTGTGTGGCGGAAATGTAGTCGAGGAAGCGGAAAGCAATGTCGCCTATTTAGGTAAAAGCAGTCAACAATTGGTTTGAGGATGAAGGGAATGATCATGTGTACCTGTTCCGCCGGCAACATCGAGTAATTTGGTAGTAGGACCTGGAGCCAGTGTACGAATGAAATGATCTTTCCATAACCGGTGGACCCCACCGCTCATGACATCGTTCATGAGATCGTATGAGGATGCCACGTTACCAAAGACTTGGCCGACTGAGGGGTGGAAGGTGAGTTGTTGGGTGTGTGCAAAAGTCAAGAATAGACTGTGATGGTAATACCTAGCGACTCCTTTTCATCCTCTCGCACCGTTTTGAACCCGAAATGCGTTGTGTTTGATGCTGGTGTTGGTGTGGGTGTGGGTGAGGGTGAGGGTGTCGTGGGTGTGTTGCTAGAGGTGCTGTGGAGCCGGGATAGATGGAGAGGTTGCCTGCGGAGGAGGGGGCGGAGGAGACGCATAGTGGGATGGTCGATGCTGAAATGGTGAGATGGGAAGAGGTTGCCACGGTGGAGGTCGTTGTTGTGATGGTGATGCGAGCAACTTGTGAGGTAATCCTCTGATGCGCGTACAACATTTTCGGACTCGCCCCCCTGGGCCTCCTCCTTCCACGTATATAAAACCGCTCCGTTTCTGCTGTGGAACTAGCTATTCCATCCCGGAAGGAGAACCTCTTGAGCAGTCTCGTATCACTGGACCATGGCCATTGGCACAGCACACCACAAACCCGTCGTGTCACCGAATTTCCAGCAATTCCATTCATCTTACTAATGTCCTTCCTCTCTTCTTTATCTCTTATGTTCACGATGTTCCCCTTTCGTGCTTGGTGTTCCAAAATGGTTACGCTCTGCAGTATATTGGCATTCTACCGTATATACTTATACATGGCGCGCCTACTCTGCCCAAGAAACATTTGACGGTTATCGGAAAGGCGGAAGGGAGTTCGCCTCTCTCGGCAATCTGCCCGCGGCCAAAACTATCATACTCAACCTTTTAGGAGGGAAAGGCGAGTGGGAGGGTCTAAAGGTTGAGTATGATAGTTTGGACGCGGGCAGTTTGCCCAGAGAGGCGGAGTCGTGGGATGAAAAAATTTGGAAGCACCCAGGGGTCCCCGAAGATGCCAGCGACGTCGATCGGTTGTTTTGGAGGATGGTCAGAGGGAGCCTATGGCAGGCCTGGGAGAAGCTCATGCCCTAAGGCGATGTCGAAAGGGACAACCACGAAAGGTCTCTTGCGCATTCATCCAGGGAGATGCGTGAGATGTTAATTATAATGAACGATGCTTTGAATATAATCCAAGCAAATCTATAAACGCCGGAGCACCTAGAACAGGACCCTCTATCGGCTAGTCAATCAACACATCATGGGTCTCATCCATGGCTGCCAGGTGAATCACGTTAAATATACCTAGATGCTCAATGGCGGTATGTCCTCGTTAAAGTACGTGGTTTTGCTTGGGGAAGCAGAACGGTTGGATATAGTGCCCGCTCTGGACATGAAATGAGGGTCATCATCATCCCACAAATCGTCTCTTGCGCTACCTGGAAAACCACGGAAGCACGGTGGGGAAGGAGAACAGTCGGATATACCCGCGCTGGACATGAAACGAGGGTCATCATCATCCCACAAATCGTCTCTCTCGCCAGCTGCCTTCCATAGTTTTGCAAGGCGTAATTCCCACCGGGCCTCAGCCATCATGGCAAGAAAATTGACAACCATGGGGTGGGGCATCGGATCGGCAACGGTCAAGCACTGACCGTCTTGGACAAGATGCAGCTGACCATGCACTCGGTACTGACCCCCCTATGACAATAGTTAAAGTATCCTCCATATGGCCCCGGAA
>QEAR01000045.1:0-57970 GCA_006535965.1 Spizellomyces sp. 'palustris' | reverse complement strand
GATACCCTTGTACAAGAGTATACCATTTGCTGGGTGATTGATGTTTGCACCACCCTGCAAAAAGTCAAAGAGATCCGCAGGGTACAACAAGGTGGACAAACGATTGACCTTTGAGGACGGCAATTAGTCACCAGTACAACAGCATTTAAATTATGCGGCAATCTCACATATCTGCCCAAGGCGAAGGGAAATATATGCACCGCCTCGCATGGGCCGACATCGGCGTCAGTGAATTCAGCGCGGGAGAGGTCTAGGACCCCGCTCACAGGACAACAACCATTTTCCCGGGTCAAGACCTGAGCGTGTTTATTAGATCTCTCGTCATGCAGGTAAAACATTCGAGTTTACCCGGTCACTGAAGGCCCGGCTTTGATCCACGACGGTCAGCTTCTGGAAGCGCCATGGACTTGCCAAAAATATGGCAGATGCCTTGTCTTTCCCCTCTTGGGGAGACGTAACAGGGGACACCAATGGAGAGTTCAAGGGTGTTCCTTCTATCCCTGAATGAACTACAGGAATGTCATTTTTGTGTGCTCAACATTCAACAAGGAGGACAAACCATACATCTTTGTAGCTCCCTGTCTACATCTGAAAAGATATTCATAATAACATCCGAAGCAAACACTGCATTGTCGGCACAATGCTTTTGAACTCGGTGCAGTTCTGCTGCCAGACATTCAGCCCATCCAAACTTTTCCAGGACTTTCCAAACGATAGCCAGTGTAAGCCTAACATATTCTGGTTCTGAAGGATCCTTTGGTAAGCTCTGCAAGAAAGAAAGATGATCCATTGTGCCCAATGTTGCGAGGAGGATAGACGTATGCAAGTGTTATAAAAAGTGCGAAGGCGATCTGACATTTGTTTTTGCCCGCCTCACTAGCATCAAATAATTATGACCATATATAGTAACATTGTTACTATATTTAGTCATATTTATTATTGCATAATTGAGAATGGAATTGTTGATGGATGATGTGTAAGCTGCTTTGTTTTTATATTTAGTAACGTCCAATTTGGACTGGACTCCCAATTAGTTGATTCTTTTGGTAGCCAAAAAACCAATGCAATCGTGAGACAGGATGCTTACACAATGGATTCAACAGATGAGGGATGCGAAAAGGGTTGTGGGGGTCAATAGTTTTGGTTAAAAATGTGTTGGCGGCTGTTGGTCCTTGTCCATTACACGCACACACACACGAGAGAGAGAGATAGGGATGATAAAAAAGAAGGATAAACTACCAGCGCTTCCCGCAGAGACGCAACGTCCCAAGAAAGGCAATGAGAAATCTGGCGAGCAACCCCGATCAAAGCCTCCACACGCATCCCCCAGAATACTCATTGCACGGCCACCTTCAGTGTCGTCGGTATCGTCACCAACAAACATTGTGTCGGGTCCCAGAGTCATGCGACGGCCTCCTTTTGCGACTCCTGCTGGGAAACGATTGGCGGATGCCCCAAAGGTCAAAAAGGAGGGGAAGGCGTTGTTGTGTGCCTTTAACAGTAAGTTTGCCTTGTTCAACACAAGAGGTACGAAGCGATTGAATATTTATATCTTTCCAGAAAAATATACCTCCGTGCCGATTGTGTCGACTGGGCGTCGAGTCCGATGGCCCTGGAAAAAAGCGTATGCACGCAAGCGTCGGCAAGAGCGGCACAACAAGGGTGTGTCATCAGGGTACGGCCGAATCGACCGACGACCGCCCATGTCGACTCTATCCGGGTTTTGGAAAACATCAACGTCACATTTTATTTCTCAGATTCGGTTGACGGCATGGGCTGTAACTTCTGCGGATCTTGTGCAAGCGCATCAAAAGGCTGCGTATCGGAATCGGAAGATGGCAAAGGAGACTGGCAAGAGGGCCTTGTGGATGGCGGGACGTGCGAGGAGGCGGGGACAAGTTGAGAAAGAATTGCGATGGTTGATTGGTATGTATGTGTTGTTTGTAAAGTGTGCGTTGTTCTCTGTTCGCTTCCATCCTCATTTCCCATGTCCTGATTGCAACGTTCTCGCACACGCACCCCAATTTTTTTCCAATGATATTCACTTTTTCGTTCCCGCGAGGATAGCCCACGCAACGCAAGCCTCACCGACACCGACGCATGCCTTGATCTCACACATGCACTTTTCACTGTTTTGGGCACGACAGGGAAATCTACACCAGGCGCTCGTGAGTGCGCTCTGTGCTCGGGACCTTGTACGAGAAATGATACAGGGGCTAAAAGGGAATGATGGCAAGACTCTGGAGAATAAAGAATGGATATTGGAGTTTGAAGCGGCTGTGGAGCGCGTTGTTGCTGGATTGGTTCGTGAGAGGATGGAGAGCGTGCGGAGGGGGTTGGAAGGTGCCTCCTTGCAGGTCCCCTCCTGATTTCAGCACACGGCTCTATCATTTTCGCTACAAGGATCCTTTGATATTTAAAATACATGAAATGATGTTTTTGGAGACGCCCAAAATTGAAATGGAAAAATGAAAGGTCAATGCACTTGTGTCTCGCTCACGGGGACAGTTCGTAATTCGTGATTGGCAGTTATTCAACACTTGCACTCGAGCACACATACTTGTCCTCGTGAATGCAGGTAATTGTTTCAACATGGAAAGATTCTTTAACCAGTGCAACGACCGAATCTTGTCCTTACCAAGGGTCTCACAATGCTCATCGTAGTGGCATCCATTGGAATCTCTCGCTTATGTAAAATGACAAGCCACTCTCAACTCATATTTCCATCCAATCACATTCGTTCCACGTGCACAAGCAAAAAAAGAAACGGCCTATAAATAGCTCCTCGTCGTCGTCTTGTTTTCTTCTTTAGAGTTTTTCAATCTCATTCACACGCAAAGTGGTCAAATTGCTGTTCATTACGTGCATTGGAAGGGGAGGTGGGGAGTTGAGAGCGCCCTTGTCGGCTGCATTCAATTTCTTTGCGTCTTCTTTCTGCAGTCGTTGAGCGGTGCCTATGGATGGGAGAGAGTGACAAACCATTGCTTTAGCGCGGTCATGCCGTATGCATTTTATGCAGATGATGTGATGTGGCCGGCACGTGGTGACATTTTTATTTATATCTCGGATGTCTAATGGCGTATTCTTGGCAAGAGATGCATTGGATTTTGCTATGGGGCAGTCGCCAACAAAAGGGGATCAATTGGGGATACGCAAATAAAGGAAATGGCGCAGAAAGAAGGCTGCGAGAAGCGCCAAGGAAAATAACGCGCGCAAAGCAAAGCGTCTAAAAAGCAACACGTCCAAGAGTTTTGCACTTTTTGTTTAACAATGTCGTCGTCGTCGTCGTCGTCGTCGAATGAAAAAAAGATGCAGCAACAGCAACAGCTACAGCGAGGTTATTCCGGCATGGAAGCTCCTCCGGCGTATCAATCCGCAGGGCAAGGTCAATTTCATGGGCATGCTCCCATTCCATTTCCTCAACCCCGCCAACAGCAACAGCAACTGTACGCCTCGCAACAACCGCAATACGCTCCACAACAGCAACCGCAGTACGCAGCACCAGCGCTTCCTCCTCCAAGCCTTCAAGCACTCCCGCAAGTCGTACTCCCGCCAGGAATCTTACCACAAGGCGTCCAAGTCCAGTACCTCACACCGCAACAATTCAACCAACAACAACAACCCACAACCACCACCATCATCTACGTCTCCCATGCATCTCAACCCCTCTCGCACCACCCGACCCCAACAACCTGCCCTCACTGCCACACACCCATCACAACCATTGTCCAAAAGGACCCTGGCATCGTTGCATGGTTTTCGTCCATTGCACTGTGTTTTTCAGGATGTGTGCTTGGGTGCTGTTTGATTCCTCTCATGAATGATTCGTTCAAGGATTCCAGGCATCTGTGTCCAAGGTGTATGGGGTTGGTGGGCATCAAGAGGAGGTAGTTGGACTGTTTAGACTTACTAGAGGTGCAGAGGAAACGATGGGTATTCTTTAAAAACTATTCTTGTTATCTTACGATTTTAATTCTCAACTCAACGTATTCGTTTGAATAAAGTTACATATAAAAAAAAAACTTATTACATTCTAACAGAACTTTTTGGGTATGTTTATGCTCTAACCTTGAAAATGTACACGGTGCACACACGCAAGAAAAAAGAGCGTTGCATCTCAACCCCCAACAAACCCCCCAACAACCTCCCCCAGCTCTTTTAAATTCAACGGTTTTGGTAAAAACCCATCCATCCCCGCCTTGTCACACTCTGCTCTACTCTCTGCTGATACATTGGCAGTCAACGCAATAATCGGTATTCTCTTGTCATGACGCCGACAGATTTGGACTCCCCGTTCTTCAAGCGCTCGAATCCGTCGTGTGGATTCTAGGCCAGACATGATGGGCATTTGGCAGTCCATCAGGATGCAGTCATACGATTGTGCAAGAGTCTTGTCGAGGGCTTCTTGGCCGTTGGTGGCAAGGTCGACTTGGTAAGACATTTTGGTTAGGATGCGGATGCCGAGTTTTTGGTTGACCTTTTGTCTAGGTGTGAGTATGTGGATTAAAGGATTTCACCATTGGGTGAATAACTCACCACATTGTCTTCGACGAGGAGGATCCGCCCCTTGTATATGCTGGGTGTTCCCTTCTCGTCAATACTCTGTGCAGTGCCCGATACACCGCTCCGGGGATCCGTGTCAGAAACACCACCAACACCACCAGGTCCAGAAGAAAAGATGGGTTCCGAAACTGATCGTCTTCGTCCAGCCGGAATAACCACCCCGTTCTCCACTGCAGCGCTCTCTTCTGCAACCCCATTCGGTACACCCAGTGTCTCTTCCACCATGCCGACAACAACATGGACAATCACAGGTCTCTTGACCAACAAGATCCCATCACACCTCGTCACCCACGCATCCTCAGACCCCAAATCATCATAACAAACTAAAACAAGTTGAGGCATCGACGCTAAAAGACCGTCCAACGTACTCGGATCCCGTCGACACAACTCTATATCAGTCCACAGAATTGAGCCACGGGTCTCTACACGCCGATCCACACTGGCCGTCTCGTACCCCCACCCCTCCCAAATCCTCGCCAACAACCTCTCTGTCCGCTCACTCCGACACCAAAACCACATGACGGGTTTCACGGTGGGTACACTCACCCGTCGCACGGGTGTACGTACAAGCTCGGCATGCGTCTCATCTGCCATTGGGAGCCGGATCGTAAATGTCGAGCCGAGGCCGGGCGTAGATTCCACATGAACGGTGCCCGACATGCGTTGAACGAGTTGTTTGCAAATAGAGAGTCCCAGTCCCGTTCCAGCGTGTTTTCGCTATTAGAAGCACTTTTAAGCGTTTTTTTACAAATGGTCGAGGAAAAAAAAAAAAGATACTTACAGTCAAGGACGTGTCCACCTGTCGAAACGGCTCAAACACTGTTCCCAGAAAACTCTCTGGAATCCCTTCCCCCGTATCTTCGACCCGCATCACTAACGCATCCCCACCCTCCCGATCCCACAGAATACGAACAAGCACATACCCCGTTGATGTAAACTTTACTGCATTGCTCACAAGGTTCATAATAATCTAACACAAGTTACTACAAAACGCACGTTTGAAACGTAAATAAACGTACAAACACATACCCTCGTGGCATAAATCTCATCCACAAACACCATCAACGGCACACTCTGCTCAACACTTAGTATCACATCTACGCATTTCCCTTCATCCTTGACAGGCGCACAACTCCTCACGACATCCGCCGCCAGTCGTCTCATATCCAATTCAACAGGTCGTGCCCGGGTCTCGGCGTTCCCGCGTTCGAGTTTGGCGAAATCGAGGACATTGTTGGTGATGAGTTGGATTGTGTAGCATCCCGTTTTGATGCAATCCAGGTAGATTTTTTGCTCTTCTGTTAGTGGGGTATGCTCAATGAGCTCCGTGTACCCCGATATGGCGTGGAGGGGAGTCTAAGTCCATGATATGCAACATGTCAACAAAGAGGTTTGTAAATATGTGTTAAAGGGAACGTTACCCGTATCTCATGGGAAGCCACACTTGGAGTAACATATCAATAAACACAATGAAAGTGAAATGGATGCAAAACCAAGTACCTGATGAAATCGGTCTTGACTTTGTTTGCGAGTTCGGCTGCTTCTTTTTCTGCCATGACCTTCCATAGGCGGCGTTTCGTTAAGATCATGTCGGCAAGTTTGTTTCGTGATTGTGTGAGTGTATGTGCCAACTAGTAACACTATCCATTAGTTTTGTTCAAATATTGACACAGAGATATGCGTGTCAAAACATGCACCTGTGCCATAGGGGCGTGACAAGAGAAAGCCTGTCCATACCATCATGTAGGATATGATACATGTCAATAATGCGATCGCGGAGATGCTGAATGGGAGGGAGGCGGGGTATCCTCCTTTATTGTAGGGTGGTGGGAGGGTGGTGTAAAAGGTCGCGGCGAGCATCCCTTGGAACGAAATGAGTAACATGAACTAGTCGCTGGGATATGAAATGACTGGAAAACATACCAGTGTAATGCATGAGAGCTACACCCGCACCGGCAATAAGACTAAACACAAACTGCTTGACAAGATCCACTTCAATGGGCACTAGATTTACAAGTCAGCATCCACATCCGAACAAAAGACTTGCCAAAATCACAAAGAAACTTACTAAAACAAAATGCAACAACACAGACAAACCACGCATCCAAAACACTCAGTACAACCACCCATCCATCCCAGACAATCACTGCGTCCATCCTCATGGCCATCATCCCCGTATAGTGCATCCCAACTACCGTAAACCCCAGCAACAGTCCCTTGAAGACAATCCCCGCAGACAACGTTTCCCAAAACGTCCATACAAACCTCCCTAATGCCCATGTCCCACAGATGCGACCCGAAAAAGCTTGCGACGTGCCAAGCGGGGTAGGAAGCAGATGATCCAGATTTGGTCTCCCCATCGCATCCGAGGGGGTATACGCACCATCCTCCAGAAATGCACCCGAAAGGGTCCACCGTCTCGATCCTTCTATGATGGGCATCTCCAAAATGGCCTCCTCATCCACCAACGTAGTGGTACTCCCCCGCTCCTCTTTATCCAAATCCTTGACCTGTACATATCCCCCCACCCAAAGCACCTCAAACGCAAATGTCCCAAATGTCGCAACAACAGCAACAACGACACTCGCAATCGTCAACCCGACATCAAACGTTATGGGAATCCCGATATCCATGGCCATCATCCCTACGAAATGCATACTCCATATTGCGCATCCGCCAAATGTGATCGACGCCATCAAGATCCATCCGAGGGATTTGGTCCGCGATTTGGATTTGTGGACTTGGCACATGAGTTGGGTTGTTGTGTAAGATCCCTATCCAAAAACCACATTCAACATTTTAGCCAGAACAACAACATACGAGTTTTTAGCAAAAAGAGGATTTTTTACCAATACGGAAACGACATAGGAAATGAGGACCAGCTCCCAAGACCACCGCATCTCCAGTCGAGTTCCCATCTGGTGCGTCTCCGTGTCGTATGGCATAACTGGCAACACCATAGCCGTATATCCTCCCCAAACATAAAAAAAAATAATAAAAGATGCAACAACCTCGCTCTAAACAGCAGCTTTTTTTCATCCGCCCCGACAATCGAAATGTGACGTTTTTGTTTTGCAACGAGTCAAAATCCGGGGGTTTAAAAACATAAAACATAAACAAAGCACACGCACATCCGGATAAAAAGGAAATCCTTTCAAAGGGCAGTTTGGTCAGCTGCCCCTCCCTTGCCCTGCTTTCATCAACACAAAAGGGAAAACCTAAAGGGGGCAAAAGTATAATCGAAGCGATGGTTTTTTGGGAACACTTGTAATGTTTTTTGAATAGGAAAACGCGGTGAGCGATGGCTGCGAAAGGGTGGGGGGGAAGGCGTAGCGCGGCGGAAGACAAACAAAAGATCGGCCTTGTTTGAAAAGGATATTGGAAAAATAACCGTCGTCGATTGTTTAAACCGTTTGGACAAGACAAAAGCCAACCCAATTTATCAACCACTTTTGAACACTTTGGTAGCAAAAGGGCTCACTTATATGACTGTGCCACCAACTTTCATCCCTCCTCCCCTTGAATCAACCGTGGTGTGCAGGCGTGAAAAACGCCTTGAAAAATGCCTCCCCTTGGACGTTGTCATCCATGAAGGAGGGGGGAGACGGAGAAGGAGGAAAAGGAGGAGGAGGGGCTGATGCGGGATCATCACGGAAAATCCTCAAGATGGCGGGGGAGTACGGGCGAGGACTGTAAAGGGCCGCCCTGATCAGCCATACGACAAAAACCGTTCATCAAAGCACTTGAAAAGGAGAGGTAAAGGGCGAATGAAACTAACCCATGTGCCAAAAGTGTGGACGATTAAAAATAACCACTTTTGAGCGCAAGTTCCTTCTTTTCTCCTTGTAGCATATTGGGTTTAAAGATTCCGAGGAATGGACATGAGCCCGCTTTTCCGCCCTTTTTCACTACTTGCCAATCATAAAACCCAAGGAAAGCACTCGACATTGAGATGTTTATAATCATTTACATTAATACATTAACAAAAATACCACGAGACGCTTGCTTGAATCTATATCCATAATGTTTGTTTTATCAAAGAGGCTAGAATAACACTGCAACCAGACCAACGAGGACGGTTGCCAACAGCACTGAGGGGACAGCGCTGTGCATCGATGAGGACACGGAGCCTGGGGGAAGTTCCGGATTGGATGTATCGGAACCCAATCCAAGAGCCTACCATCGAGAAACACAACAGTTAGCGCGCGCCAGTACGCATCCGGCACACAAAAACCCCCCTGGAACGGGGAGAAAACACTTACATCCGCCATAATGAAAAACAATTCTGTATTGTCCATCACCCTCGAACACCTCATCTTAACATGATCCGGTCCGGCACAGTACAAATCGACAGCTTGAAGGGAGTGCTGACTGACAATTTCCTCAGGACTCAAATTGGGCGACACGGAGATGGAGCCGTGACCATCTAGGTTATCATCGGCAGGGTTAGGCACACCAACATCTCTTCCGAAAATCGCGCTAAGGGCCTTGTCGACAATAGCGGGTTCGCGGGTGAGAGGTGTCGTGTTCGGGGAGGGTTTCTTTCGGATTTGAAAGTCTTCGTGGTGAGGGACTGCATCTACTTTGCCTGCCGCGAGCTTGTACCGGGGTGCTTCAATCGTCTCTAGAGTCGGTACATCCGTTGTCGGATCTGTAATGAGGGTGGGCCAGCCCGTTTCCCATGCACCGCCAACGGCAAAGCGCTTTTGTATTTGAAGCCCCTTTTGCACTTCGGTGGCGTTGGAGCCGATTTTGAGGTCGTCGTTTGAGGGGAGTTGGTTAAAATATTGGGTATCGACACTGCCGTAGACGTCAAAGGCTTGAGAGTGGTCCGCGGTGACAAAGATGGCGGTTTGGCCCTTGTAGTGTTCTGCGTCGTATTCCTTGACGGCTTTGACAGTTCGGTCGAGTTCCAAGAGCTATCATATGATCGAGAGACATGAATTATCTGTATATGCATTGGAATATTGCAATAGACTCTTGTGGTACTCACATCAGCCAGACCACGGTCAAAGTCCATGGGATGCATCGACTTGTCAATGGACGCTCCTTCAGACATGAGGAACCAACCGTCCTTGCACCGGCGGTCCATGACTTCAATCTATAATGTTTCATTCAGTATCAGGTATATACGCTCAAAGGTTCTAATATAACACACCGCTTTGAGTGTCATGGCCTGCAGACCGGGCTGCTCAGTAGCAGACTGTCCGTTTCCGTCCGGGTGGGACTTTATGATTTTGAGATTGTCCTTCCACAAAGTCCTTTTCCAAATTACAATGAGCATCCTGGTTGCACCCAATCAAATTCGGTAAGAGCACACGATGAAACACACCTCTCAATCCAGGTATCCAAGTTGTTCAGCGCAAAGATCCCAACAATGGGTCCATCGCCCTTGTATGCATCCAACTCTTGCTGGGACTTTACGACCGTGTATCCGTTCTGGCGATAGTTTTCGTAATAGTCTTGGTTCTTGAGGGATGAGCAAAGCGACGTTTTAGTCGGGTCCGTGCTGTTGGTGTTGCAAAAGTATTTTCCACCACCTGCAGAGATAGGGATGAGTGAATGAAAACAAGGGATTAAAAAGTACCAGAGAATACGCACCGCCCATGTAGACATCGGCTTTAACGGGTTTGGGATCCCAGGTGATGTTTTGGAAATTGAAGGGGTTGATCATCTTGAATATCCCTTGCATCAGAAACCCACCTTGTTCCAACACATTCTCACAAAACAAACTACCTACCTGATCGGTAATAATGGCCTTGTCGCCCCTCAACCTGGTATGACTAAAAACTGCAGCAGGCGTAGCATCTTGCACCTCAGCCGTCGTAACGATACCCACACACATGTCAGGTCGAGTCCGCCTCAGAATCTCAGCCAAGGTCTCCACCTTGGGGTCATCCAAAGATGGCCCAGAGGTATCTGGGTAGACTCCAAGAGCATTGAGAGAAGACTTGTGTCCAGTGTTGTACGCATGAGCAGAGTTGGCGGAATCAGTAATGATAGAGTCGAGACCGTTTGTCGCAATCTTGCCAATGGCACCAAGGAGTTCCATATTGAGAAAGTTTGTGCCAAACTGTTTTTGTAAAAGACAACAGTAAGTTTTGGCCATTTTTTGTTGTTATTGTTTTTATCGTTGCTTACCTTACCAAAGGTGGTTTGCTTGGAAATGTAACGAGCGGCTGAAATCATGGTCGGCTACATTGTCAAAAAGAAACAAGTTTTAGATGCCTCGCTCATCAACCAACCAAAGAATTTACAATTCCATACTCACCGCCATACCATCTCCAATAAACAATACCAAGTTCTTGACCCACCTCTTTCCTCCAAAGCTTCGAACCTTCCAAACAGCATCCACCTTCTCCTTTCCACCATCCACCTGAACAGACACCTTATATTCCCCAGCCTTGTCAATCTTGACACTGCGAAGAGCAATCCGGCTCACACCGACAAGCGTCTGTTTTTGGGTATCGCGCGCAGCACTGTCGACAAAGTACGTGTAATTCCATGTCTCGACCGGTGAATAGGACTTGCCGAAAAAGCTTTCAAAAGGCTGGTCATTGATGGTAGCCTGGAGTGCAGTGAACGGGGGCGGTGTCTGGGTGTCCACGGCGTGCAGCTCAATGGAAATGTCATAATGCTGGCCTGCGAGGAACTCTGCACCATCGACAGGCTAGAATGTTCAAAGGCATACGCTCATGAGCCATATGGAACTAATGACTATCGCAACACGCTATTGTTCAACTTACGACAACGGACAATAAGGATCCCCGTGGAGCCGCTCGATACCGTGTATGCTGTGACTGCTCAGGCACACTCGCTGGGTTAATGGCACCCACAGTGGCCACGGACAAGAATGCCAAGGTCAATAGTTCCGTAATCTTGACCATGATTGCGGATGTTTATTCGTTCACTTGTTCGACTGTGGATGTCACAGCAAGAACAAGATCCGAAAGGTATGAGGAACAAACAGAACAGTGTGTCGAACGGCTGGTGGACCACACAAGGAAAGCGGGAGAAGGAGCCCCCAACCCTTTTATAATGCAAAGTAACGGATGAATCTCAGAAACGTGGGGATGCCCTTTTCCAACTTTTATTTTTTTTTCTTTTGTCCTGTTGCGCATTTACCACCGTGTTCAACAAGGAATTTCAAAAAAAAAACAAGGCAAAAAACTGCCCAGGACGTCCACCAACACGTGCAGAATGCCCTATGTGAAAAGGTGACGAAACTCGAACAACCTTTTTGACATTTATTCTTTTTATTCCTGTCCAATGGCTTTCAACAAGAAAAAACGGAGCAGCCGTGCCATTCCGCACCGATCGAATAGCAAAAACTCGACAAAAGCGTCGTTGTTTTTTCGCCAGCCCTCTGCGCACGTTGAAAGTTAAGAAGTGCACGTGCGTATTTCCCATTTAATGAATTGTAAGCACGTGCGTAAAGCCTTGTTTTGACCTTTTGTGTGTACACGAGACGAATTGTTTTTTTTGGACACGGAATCTGACGTTCGGGAAAATGGAATTGCAGGACTGTCGGGACAGATGTTCACCGCAAGTATTTCTTGTTAATATACGTTCATTCATGGGGCAAACTCTAGCATGTCCAAATGTTGGTGATATGCCACGGCAACCAGCAGCATCTTTTGGTCTTAATGTATCTTTCGAGGTATCAAATCTCCAAGCCCTCAAACCCTACTATAACTACGCGAAAAACACTTTGATGCAAAAGTAAACAGAATCCAACAAAACAGAGGCAATCACAAGTCCATATTTAACATGCCCTCCACCTCTCTCCTCAACAAAAAAAAAGAAAAGGGAAGCAAAGCAAAAGTTCTGACGCCCGAGATCTAAAACATAAGCTCTCTACAAAATCACAAAAGAAAACAGTAAAAAACAAACTAGGTAATACGCCGTGGCTCGTGTGTAGCTAAACACATTATGCACTCCCTACGCCAACAATGCCTTCCAATCCCACAATAATCTCCTGATACAACCGTTTAAATTCCCATACATCTCCCTTTATCCGTTTGAATTCGACAACAAAAAGTCCAGGAAGGTTCTTGATCTTTTGGACTTCAACAGTAAATCGGATTTCCTTGCTGTTGACAGTGGTGGTTGATGTTGTTGAGTGGTGGGTGGATATCGTGTCGCGGCTGGCTGCGTAGGGGAGATGGAGGTAGGGTAATGTGGGTGGATGGTTCGCTGCCATGGCTGCTTCGTGTCGTCCGAAACCCTTGTTGTAACCAGGGCCATAACGAGCCATGTAACGTAGCTTTTTCACAAGATGGACAGGGAAAGACGCGAGAACCTGAGCAAGTCTTCCTGGCCCGTGCTTCCGCTTGGCGGCTTCTTCTGCATCTTGCATGCTGGCAACCAATTCATTTCCATTGCCAACTATCGATCGGTCACCACCTGCCAGACTCGCCCCAGATGAAACCGAACCGCGGCTTTGCAAATGATGTGAGGCGCTCGGGACAGCAGAATAGAACGACACGGGCGGACCTGGCATCGACCCAGTCGCGCTCGATCCCCGCCGGTCATCTCCTCGCCTCGACTTTGATCGTTGCGGAGCGACAGCTGCTTTCTTGGTTACCTTGACCTTAAAGTCATCCACTGTCCATAGGTCCATGCCTAGTCCCTCCAGCACTCTGCCCACTTCTGCAATCACCAGACTGGGTGGCTTCGAACTTAATGCCCTCTGATCAATGGGACCTGAGTGATACCGCAGATGCGGCACCTTTGGCACACCCGATGGTGATGTTATCGTGCTGTGGGATGGTGTCCATGTACTTGAGTTCGATCCGACAGTCCACTCAGAAGCAATGGACATGACGGAAGGTGCGTGGACAGAGGATCGCGGAGCACTTTCGGTGGAAGGGCTGTGGTCTACAGAAGAGTGCGGGCGGCGCATGGTATCCAGTTTGACGGGACGTGGCTCGGGTACGGGTGGTGGGTCTGTGCGCAATACCAATCTAAGTCAGAGAGTTGCATCAGATTGTCATAGGTACAATGATACTCACAATGCCCACTCTTCTTTAACCACCCGAAAAATGATTTTCGACTAGCAGCAGATTCGGTTCGACGAACATCCAAACTAGATTTAAACACAATACAGTATCAGCAAAAAACATTTCAGGCGTCGAAGCGAGGCCAAACAAGTCGTATAACACAGACCTCTTCCGACCATATTCCACCTTTTTCTCTTGCTTTGGACCCATTTCCTCCATCAAAAGTCCGCCCCTTTCCTCCTCAAACGCCACCGAGCGAACGTCGGCTCTTTCCAAGATCTGTGATCGTTTCTGGGTTAAGGTTCCCTCATTTTCGCTTACGGTTATTGGTGAATCAATCACAGCTACAGATTCTGCAGCTTCGGCAACGGAGGTCGGAACGACATACGTCTGAGTATCGTCTTCCATCGAGGAAGGATCGTCAGGAAGGACCGTGTCTATTTCATCTTGAGTAGCAGTCTCCTCTATCACGACCACTTCTTCGACCTGACTTCCGTATGTACTATCTTTCGAATCTGATACTCGAGAAAGACCGCCGTCCCGCGCATCCAGCGTGATGTTGGGGTTTTCTGCTTTGTCTTCAACGGCATCTACGGCATCCACAGGTAGTATCACCGTAGCAGCCTCTTCCACACCAACCATGGTCACCTCTTGATTCTCGTCCGCAGAAAGGATATGTTCGCTGATTTCCTCTCCAGTTCCTCCAAGGATTAATACCTCCACTCCGCTCATCGCACTACTTGATTTGGCCAACTTAACGGTGCCACCGCCTGCGACTTCTTCACCAATCATGCCATCCACAATATCAGCGTCCACATCCATGTGTGTACCATCCTCCACATCAGGAACGGCCGCGTCCTCTTGCTCAACTCCAAGCATGTGATCGATCGCTTGGTCCGCGGACATTGACAATCTTGCCGGAGGTGTTGCAGGGGGCGTAGAATACGTCGCTGCAAGACTTCCTTCCGATGATGCCGTACCCTCCTTCTCCGGGATGTTCTTGACTGCTTCAACGGACGACGGTGCGACATTTCCTCCCTCCAGCCGCCTCTGCTCCTCTTGATAAAAGTAAGCAAAGGGTTGTAACCACCTATGTTGCATTACGTCCCGCATATTAGCTCTGAACCGTGGATCTGGAACGAGCATCCGCTTTAACAGATCTCGTGCATCTTCCCCGACGTAGTCTGGAAAATCAAGTTCAGTTTCAAGGATATATTTGTAGAGGAGGTTGATGTTGTCGCCGTCGGGGTTATTTGGATCGTCATCAAACGGAAGATATCCGCACAACATCGCATACTTTATGCAAAATTAATCAGATTAGGCGCTCGGAGGCAGAGCAGGAAAGCATAAAAGTTACCAAGATGACTCCACAGCTCCATATATCCGCCGCCTCACCAACATACCCCTATACAGCACATCAAGTCAGCGGTAGGTTGCCTAATGCATGACAGCCGAACTGGTCACATACATCGCTGATCACCAACTCTGGTGCGGCATAACATGGACTCCCGCAAGATGTCAAGAGCAGCTGATCTGGATCTACCGATGATCGATTGGCAAATCCAAAGTCGGTTATAATAACATTTCGTCGGCCGTCCAAAAGGAGATTTTCCAGCTTAAGGTCTCGATGAACAATCTGTTGGCCATGGAGGTAGCTTACACCTGTTCACAGAATATTAAACAACGCGGATCAAATAGCTGTAAACGAAGCGTGCTGAACGTACCAGCGATTAACTGCGCAAAAAAGCGGCAAGCATCCCTCTCCTTTAGATATCGATGGGCCAAAATATGCTCAAATAGTTCGCCCCCAGAAGCATATTCCATAATCATTCCAATGTAGTCTCTAGTTTCAATTACTTCATACACTTTGACGATATAAGGGTGATCGACAGCCTGCAAAGAGCATATCAGATACGAATCCCTTCCCGACCGTATGACAATCATCAACGGAATGGGTCCTAATTACCTGTAATATCGAAATTTCTCTCATGAGCTTAGCACGGCGGGTGGGCTGCTCTATGTTCTCCTTCTTTATCAATTTTATTGCCACCTATAGATCAACCAATAATGAATTCAAACTTCATCCTGTCATAGTCGTATCATCGGTTTTACACAAATCTTACCTCTAATTTTGTTTCCAAATGTACAGCCAGCTTGACCTTCCCAAACTCTCCTTCCCCCAAAGTTCTGCCCAATTTATATGGACCAAACAGCGAATGCTGTTTCCTCCCCGACCGTCCGGTTGCAATCGGGGTAGGCTTCTCATGTGGTAATGGCGGTGGTGTTCCTGACGCTCTTGGTGATGATGGGGACGACGCACTTCCAGAACCGCTTCGCGAATTTGATCGAGCGGGTGATTGTCCGTTTGGTAATGGCACAGGCGCGGCGACCATGATGTATTGTGGGTTTTTTCGGGTTTGTTTGAAGGGAGTTTGATGAGGTGGCTACTTTTGAAATGCAGAGGTAATATTATCGATGAGGATCACTGGGAGTCCCGCTCCGGTATTAGAGATTGCACAGTAGTTTTCCTTGGATGGATATATACAATACTATGGAACAATCGTCTTGAAAAAACAAAGAGACAGCTGTTCAAGATGCGGTCGGTTGGCAGCTTTCGGTATACAGAATACGACGTACCTCGTCGTTGAGACCAACTCTAAACTTGGTAAAAGAGTGTGATAGCGGCTTACACTATGAGGGCGACAAGGATGGAGAGATGCGGATTTCGAGACGATATCGCGCAGCACGGGGATTCTATGAGGCTTATTCGAAGATTTCGCAAGATGTAGTTGTCGCTGTTAGTGTGCGTACTAAGTTGTGTAGTCGGGGACGTAAAGGGGACAGTAAACGGAAGGTGGCTACAGGATGGAAACGTGGGGTCCTCGACTTGGAAGTGCTGGCATGTATGACGGAAGTTCACAGGATCGTTGTCGTCTGAGAAAGGTGTCTGATACGAATTTAAGATATCGGTAGTAGCTAGACACTGTCAAAAAGTAAAACCGAATGTGAGATCTAGGTCAAAAAACTATGCATTTTCGTTGCTGCGGAAATGCCACCCAGGGCAATTGACGGCGACAAGAAATAAAGGACCTACATGTGAACCCAGTGGACTGAACAAGGGAGAAGGGTGATATTGGTGATCTGCGAGACCAGCTAGCAGAAGCGAAAACGGCACCGAAAAAAAGCCACGCCGAACAAGTTTCCAACACCAGATATCTGACTAGCCAACAGCCAGGTGCACGAGGGTTGGGCAAGTTGCGCGCGTTACAACTAGGGGAGACCAAAAATGTAGCCCTATACGCCTTTCAAATAAACGCTACAGATGATGCTGCTCGCCCGTTTGATGTCCTTTGCCGTGTCCGCTCCTTGTTCGTTGTCCGTCGTCGTCTTGCCGTGGGCGTCTGTCGGTCGTCGTCGTCCTTTGCTCGCTTTGTTCGTTTCCCTTCAATTCCCAAATTGTCAATATTCCCACACTTTTGCATTTTTTGTTGGAAACTAGCGGCAGGAAGTTGGCGCCCTATCCATAAATCTACAACTGTGGAACAAAATTTAAGTTCAATTTGCGGTTAGGGTCGCGCTTGTTTACATAATCGTACAAGGCACGCCCTCCGTCGCGTCCTTGAGGTCGCAGGTCCTGCCGCGGACGGGTGCCAAGCTGGTTCCGGTGCTGGTGCTGCAGACGGATACTACAATTATTAAGTGCAATATACAGAAACCATTATCCCATGTACAATCGCCACAATCAAGTCTCCACAAATACTACGTCATTCGCCACCCGATTTTCAAATCTTGAATGGATCTGCAATATCGTGAAGGGATTGTAATGTTAACACATGACGCTAGAACATTGGGCATATCCAAATATGTAAGAAAAGTGCATAAGTAAGGAGGACGCTTACCCGCATCTGTCTTTGAGGGGCCCACATCTTGTGAAGGTCCACTGATGCCGGGTTTCACGCGAGCACTTTACAAAAGTCAAGTCCACGGTGGGAACATGATATAGATCTATTACACCGCCTACCTGGGCCTCTTCTTCGGAGCTGGAGTCGGAGCAACCTTTCCGACAGTATTCTTTTCTCCACCTCCGTTATTTGTAAATTGAACCTTCTTCAACTCAACTTTGCCAAAAAACAATTTGATTGGTATCGGCACTGCCGTGCTGTTAGTCATCGCTGCTGATGTGGGCCGCCGCTTTGTAGCTCCTCCGCGTTCGTTTACCGGGTCTACCGGTCCTGCTGCACAGGCGGCGGCCAGAATCGGTTTGGGCTTTCTCGTAGCGACAGTGACAGGCGCCACGCTGGATCGGCGCGGGTACGAACCAGCTTGAGCATTCAATCCTTCTTTACTGACGGAATGACGGTGAGGAGCGTTAGCTGACAATAGCGCGTTGCGCCGTTTCGTCGAGGGTCTGGTTGCTGCTACTTGCTCAGATGCACTCCGCTTATCACTCAGCGACAAGCCAGCCATCTCGTCCATCAAGGCCTGGAGGCTGTCTACGGATATCGCCAGGTTAACATGGCGAGGCGTTTGACTATCTACTTTCTCCGACGGAAAAAGATCTAAACACGGGGTAGTGAGACGAGCTGCCAATTTGTGACAGACGGTATACCGTCAATACCTTTGAGGGCTAAACGAAACCTGATTGCTGTGCCGGCTGTCACGCCCAAACTTCGCAGAGTATCAACTGTTAATGCCCGCACAACAGTCCAATCAGTTAGCTCCTCTCGTCGAAAAAGAGTGGTAAGTTGCGACAGATTGTTTTGCGCTAGAAAATTGGAAATAGAAGGCACTGCCCTCGGATAGGTTGACAGAAATTAGCGTAAGTATTAAGAAGACCAATAGTCAAATAACCATACCCACCCCTCTGTGTGGCAACTGCTTCTGACGCGCTCGGCGGAGGCGTGTCGACCTTGCTTTGGATGGGTGATACGATCTGCGACTTGCCAGGGTCATTCGAGGTCTCTTCGCCCTCCATGGCCATCGTGCCTTGTTCTGTTGAGCTACTGGCTGGGAGAAATCCAGATTTGCTGACTGTCTCTGGCAATTCGCCTTCAGCTGGTGTTCCTATTGATCTGGATGACCGAGCTTTGCTTTGGGGATACTTTGCCTTTACTGCGGCAGGTGTGTTTTTCTCTGCTGCTGTCACCGGGACTGAAACAACTTCCCACAGTGACTCGGCCGTGCCGTCTGACGTCTCGGCAGCATCTTGAACTTCCTCCGCTTCGTCAACCGGGGACGATTCATCCAGTGATTTGACGTGTTTCTGACTGCCTTCCACATCATTTGCATGAACAACCTCCACAGCCGTACTAATTTGCTCTTCCTCAAAGACCTCGCTGACATTCGCATTTTCAGAGTCTGTCTTGGTCGTTGAATTCCCATGCCTTTTCTTTCCATCTTTTTTTGACGGCTTCCTTTGCCTTTTCATCTCTGTGCCTTTTTCCACAACAGTAACCTCATTTTCCTTGTCCTCATCATGTTCAGTTGATGTCTTACGCTGTTGTTCCACCACAGCCTTCGAGTCGCTGCACTCAGCCCGCTGCTCGTAAAGGGTTCCTGCCACATTGCTTGTCTCGGGTTGGAGGGGACTGGGTGGGATACGTGATCGTCTGTGCTCAAGAATTAGCGAAGCCATTTCAGAAGACTAGAATGAAAATCGAAGAGCATTTATATTCCGCGATCTTTGACATGTGTGGGTGACGTGGGAAAATGCCTGCTCGTACCTTTTTATTTGCCCCTTTCAAGCCCAACGATTTCAAGATGCCCTGAAGATCTGCTCGTTTCATGCTGGCAAGGGATTCGGGCGTCCAGGACGTCTCGTCCATGTCGTGTACCATGGTCGAAATTCGTGAAATGTACTAATATTTTAAAAGCTTAAAAGTGAAGTGCAGGAGCGGGATGGCAGATGTATCATGTAACCGAAAGCTTATCTACTCTGTTCGGACATGCGTTCGGACTGCGACCAATGCGTACATTGACACGCGCAGACAGAAATACGCCAGTCAGCCCATATTCCGACCTCTCTACTGAGTGTCGACATAACTAGGACACAGCGAGAACACTGCTGGTTCACTTGAGCCTCCAAAAAAAGTACGCCGAACAGAAACCAAAGCCTTTTTCTACAAGATGAGGCCAAAACTTGGACTACTTTACCATACCACTGTCCTCTCATGACTCCATTGCGCGTCATTTTGACAAACCTTTTGCACACAATAATGAACTACATTCTCACTACACAAGTACGCCAGGACGCATCTTTCTCCCCGACTCCAGAGCATTAGCAATTCTTCCAAGTTCGCTAGCTACGTCGTCAAAGACGTGGATCATGGCCCACGCCGAACGTTTTCCTTGTGCATTTTCAGGAAACTGCACCATGAGCTCGTCCGCCTTTCCCATGGCCCTGCGTACGATATCCTTCGTCTCTTCTTGAGTCTCATCGAAGATGGACTCTGCGTTGTCGACACAGAAATGTGCTTGTTTCACGTTGATGCGGAGACCGTTCAGCAGCTCGTTCACGTTCGACTGCAAGACGGCTTCGGTGTAGTCGGGCCCATTCGTACATGACAATTTGTAAGTGATTTCCGATGCGGTTTCGAAGTCCCGCAACATGCGGATAACGACAGCAAGAGTTTGTTCATTTATGGTCTGCTGATTTGACATAATGATGCAGAGCCGCAGCCCGTAGTGGCTGGCCGAGACAAAAAGATCTAAGCATGCTTACGTCAGCTTATACTATGCCTAGTGGGAAAGCAGGTTTTTTTTCTGGCGTGAAAGTAACTTTGAAGGCAACGTTAACAAACGGCGGCAAACATGGCGCAGACCCTCTTCGACTCCGCGCTGTCGAGAATGGAAAAGGAACTCAACAGAATCATCACCGGTCCGACTGTGGGGTGGACAACGGACCAATATGCCCAGAAAGCAGGAGAACTATTCCGAGCCCTCGAGTCCAGCCAATCTTGGGAGGAGGAAGACAAGAAAAAGGCTAGCGAGATTTGGGGGAAAGTTACCTTGGACCTGTACGCTCAAGTGGCCACGTGGGACGAACTGCGCGCCGCATACTATATGTGCGTTGCCAAGTTGCTCTTCCAAAGTCCGGGAGACCTCGTCGTATACCAGACCGCCGACAAGGACAAATTGAGACAGATATACAGACTCGGAGGATTGCTGTACGTCTTGGTAGGAGGGCGATGCGAGGACCCACGGGATAAATTTCGCGAGTGCATGGAGTTGTACCTGAACGTGAACGCCATCCCTGTGCTGGAGTTTCTCAAAGTTCTTCGAGATGCTAACCTCGAGAGGGTCAAAAAACGTCTCATCCCATATCTACTCCGTGTACTACGACTACCTGTCCCTGCACGAGTCCAACGCTGATCAACTCATTGACCTCCTGACGTGGAAGCAAAGCGCTTACGAGGAACCAAGGTCCAAAAATGAAATGCAAACATATCTGGATCACGAACCGTCCGACGATGAATACATCCAATTCCCTGCCCAAGGGAAAGACCCAGCACAAAATATCATTCCTGTCTCCGTGTATCGCACGGACGATGGACGCTGGGAGATCGAGGAAGGTTTTAGCAATGGCCACAAAATTCCTTTGGACGATTGGACGAAAGTAAAAGCGTCTGCAGCTTTTTTGGCGAAAAAGACGCTGACAAGTGCCGCAATCTCGGCCACGTTTTCATGAAAGCTTTGCGCCATCGCAGGCAACGCTACTGCGTCAAACACTTCAGAATCGTCGATCAAGCTTTCCTACAAAAATATGGACTAAACTACGACGGCACACAGACTCAACAATGGGACGACTTGGCTACACACCTCGCTCCTCGATTGTTACGACGACAACAACAACAACAAACACAAAACAAGAAAAGAAAACGCATTCTCATCTTTACTATCAGGGACCAAATCACGACCACCAGGTGATCGTCACCTTCTTATAACCGGCGCTTATAGCACTCTGTTGCGCTGAGTACGATCCACCGACCAGGTTGTCCTTCAGAAAAGTAATTTTCCATTTTCCATCCCACCACTGGTTGAAATTAAATTATGTATACCATTACCATTGTAAATGCAAGCGGCCCGCTTAGCTCAGTGGTAGAGCGTGAGGCTTTTAACCTTAAGGTCGTGGGTTCGACACCCACAGCGGGCGTATAGGTTAGTGTATGTAATTATCTTTTGACAATTTCAACCAGCGTCCGCGTAATGTACCTGCGTCCAGACGGACGTGCATTTAGTAAGCTGGCAATTGGATGAGTCTCTGCAACAAAGATGACCTTCAAATACTGTCATTCACGGTGGACTTTAGTTGAGTAGTTGGTCTGATCCAAAACGTTTCGAGCCCCACCGTGGATCACGGGCGAGGGAGTCAGTTTGCTAGGACCACTGTATGGGACACCGTAAGCAGTACCATGACCTTCACACCTTCACTTTTGGGGTGTTAACCAAATGATATCTATTCTATGAAATTGACATGGCCTCCTTTCCATACATATATGCCTAATGCATATTCAGAATCGAAATAGACGTGTGTGAGATTGTTGACAAGGCTTCGTTTCGAAGTGAAGCGCAAACTACCAGATGTTGGCCGATGCCTGGTCCTGCCCAGATGTTGATAGTTGTTCATGTCGTCATCACCTAACTCTGATAAATTGGGCCATGGCCTTGTCGCATGATTTTATTACAAGAGTGCCCAATTGACATATATTTCCAGTTGACAACCGCATATACACTTTGAACGCAATTCACTATTTACATCCACCCAAACTCACGCATCCTTGTCACCACCTGAAACCGTTCCATGTTTTCCAGTCGATTGAGCCTCTGAATCCGCGGTAGTTTCTTCTATCAGCTCTTCTTCGAGAATTTCCAAGCTTATATATTGGAGCTGTTCCGGAGGAGCGCCGACAAAGGATCGGTCTGCTTTGACCTAGAAGATGATGAGAGGTGCAGAGACGTCAGTACTGTCGATATGGACAGACTTATCCCCCCCGCCCCCCACCAAGCTCGCGATATGTGTTGAATGACTTACTATGGCCTCAGAATCAGTTGCCAGCTTTTCGTCCCAATGAGGTGCATCGGGAAGGACTCCCGTAACATGACCTTAGGAGCGCTATGATTAGTACCACTGATGCGCATCAACACTCCCAGCGTAGCTACACACCTGCCAAGGTGCGGCGCTTCTCCCTTTCTAAGACATGAGGATCGTTATCGCTCATTTGCGACCCGAAAGGAGCATAGCTGCGAACAGCAAACAATGGCCGAAAGAGGGTCCGATGGACTGCCACCGTTGACATGCGAGAGACCAAAGCAATTTTCGACATCATCCGTGCGTTCATAAAGTTCTGTTGGTGCAATATGGACATCTATTGTCCGTTAAAGATGTTGCCTTTTGGATCTGTCAGTTCGAGAACATGTACCATGTGTTTTGGCTTTTAGTCATGTTAGGTATATGAGTCAGCTTAACAAGCCACGAGGACTCGCGAGCTGCTGGTCATCAACCCAGCAAGTCCCTGCAGGTAACATGCCTTTGTTTGGTAACGACCTTTCATCGTCCATTCATTAACCTTTTGCAGGTCTGTAAATAAAGCTGTATGTTTTTTTTTGATACTCATCATGGCCAACGAACGACTTGGATGTTATGTTTGTCCTGCAATTCGACGCTGGTAATACAAGTACACAGCTAAAGTTAATTTATTATATAGTTACAAAATATTAAAGCTTCATCGATCAGACGATTCAGGTCTGAGAATGATACCCTCCATAGACAGATGCCATCGTTTGGCCAATATCCATAGAATGATCCGCTTCACAAGGCACTTGCGCCATGCCTCCTGCTGGATGATGCGCTTGTTGCGACCCTTTGAGAGAACTATCTTGGTAGATGTTTCCCATCGCAAACGAAAAAACATCTTTCCCGGACATTGATCCAGGGCGCACTGCCTCCTCTTGGTTCCAGTCCGAGGAGCTCAAAACGCTTGCAAGCATCTTATCTTTCTCATGCAGTAACCGCTGTAGCTCCCTCATTCGCTTCTGGCTACTTTGTATCCGCACCACACTCTCCTGAGCAATAGCGTCCCGATACTGGATGGCTTTGTTGAGCTCACTTACCTGACTGTTCAGCTGTGCTATTGTGCTGTTGAACTCGGCGATTTGGTTATTCAGCTGGGTTATGGTTTCAAGTTGGAGGGCAATGATGCGACGCTGGTCATTCGCTTCCCGCTCCAGCTGTGTTACTTGCTCCCGAAGGTTGTGAACGTCAAATTGAGACCGTTCCAGAGCAGACGCCTTGCTTTGCGCTTCCACCTTTTGTTCAACTAATGTGTTGTGGGCAGCTTGCATGTTGGATAGCTGTCGTTCCAGTTCGGCCTTTTGCGAGAGCGTTTCTGCGTGAGACTCTTTCAGCTCCGCGTATTTGACATTTAATGAGGCGTACTTCTGTTCCAGGCCCTTCATGTGCTCGGAATGGGTTGCATATTTTCCAGTTAGAGTGTCCATATCATATTGCAATTGCTGGACGGACGACAGCTGACGTCTCAGAACAGACGTTTCGTGAGCAAAGCCTTGGTTGGCCAATTGAATGCGGTGCAGAGCAGCTTCTTTCGCATCATTCACCTGTCGGAGCGCTTGGAGGTCATGTTTAAGCCTAGTGTTTTCTTCCAACAGCTGACGCACATCTGGCGACAATACTCCTTCAACTAAAGTTGGATTCCACCCCGCGGGAGGGTGGGAAGAGATGGAAGAGGTAGTCGATGGTTGAGGAGATGTGACGTCTCCGGAAGGTAGATTGTTTCCCCCAGCAATTCGGGTGGCTGGGTCAGTCCAACCTGCTGGAGGCTGACGCAGGTCAAAAGCTGACGCTTGATGTTGAGTAACACCCGGAAATAATGATTGGGAGGCACTCTGCTGGTCGGCTACATTGTTTCGCTGCCTACTTTCTTTCTCTGGCAGTTCAGATGTAGAGGTTTGGCTCTTCCGTTTGAAACCAAGTTTTGCTCTGATCGCCTGTCCCACTTTTGAAGAGTGTGTTTTCTCACCCTCCGTGCCGGGAGACAGAGTTGCAGATGCAGTTCTGGATAGTCCTTCACTCTCAGCGGCAGTGGCAGATACATCCTTGGTAGAGGATGAGAAAATGGGCAAGATCCTTGATAGTGTTGGATGTCGCCAATTCCATGCAGGGTTGTTTTTTGGAGTTCTTTGTGAGACGCTTGGGCTATCGTAGAATTGCTGCGTGACTTGCGGCGGGTCCTTTGGTATGGGAGCTGGGTTCTTGAACGTTTCTATCGGTGGGGAGGCAGATGAGGGAAATGACGTTCGATAAATGTTGGCCATGGTTTGTTGAAAGCCTTCCTTGTCTGCATCTTGACTAGACCCCTCAACCACGGCAATTTCATCTCCAAGAGGAGGTGGTCGCTCGACTCCTACTTCAGCCATGATCAGTCGACCTGCATTTCAGTGCAAGCAGGCGGAGTTTGGCAAGCGGCGCAAGCCACATGCAGCGCCACTTTACCGGCACCTGACACCAACGAACGACTTGCCAACATCTCATGCATCCGGGAATTGACCCAAGTTCATAGTATTCGATGTCTTATACTGTTAATATTCTTGTCTCCCTGTGTTTGCACTGAGATTCCACTGTCCAGGATGCAGAGCGCACTTGAAGTTATAAATGAACATCTTGGCTGTATGATACATTTGACTACATCCTGCATCACCGGAACCGTCCAGCGTATGACACACAAAAACCTTCCGATGTGGAGAAACCGTTCGTTTCAACATTTGAGATGCACTCGTCATTTTGATTTATCAACAATGCTTATGAATGACATCCTCCGTCCATTGTAGCTTGGCATGATGTACAAAGTCTGCTAGGCTGTTCATGAGTAGCTCTGTCATCAGTGTGAGCTCCACGGCATGAATGCAACATTTTGGACGGCATCTGGCTAGTAAAACGCTGCCCAGAAGCATATCATTTGAAACAAAAAAGTCGACTTGCTTATGCAATTCAATATCTTTAAATGGGAGTTAATTGCAATATACCCATATATGGACAAATCCTTAATTATCATAATTGTGTGACGGCGAACGCCCCACTGAGGCTTCAACTTGATGGCGACTTACGCGATGGTCAACTCCGCTTTTTGAACACTTGGCAGCTTGTTTACCCCCCCGTCAGACCTATTTTTATCAGCCGTCAGTGTTCCCCCCCGTTCCTGCTTCCTGCAACCCCACGATAGCCATGTCCCACGGAATGAAGCACAAGACTGCAAAACAGCCTACGGCAAGAGCCGCTCAGAAGCCCAAGTCTATCTTTGGAAACCTGTTTGGTTTACCCTTTGTGGTGGCTCTCCTTGCTGTTGTGAACTACTACCAGCAGCCTTTCGCCGGCGTCGTCGAGAATATAACAGAGTTTGTTGGACTCTGCGGTTGGAATCCTCCTGAACCGAATGTGGGCCTAACAGGTTACCACCGGATTGATGGTAAGCTACTATGGAGCCATGGTCCCGGACGTGAAATCAAGCCTCTGATCCCCATCACAGGTCCGATCGGCTGTGAGGACATTGTCATACATCACAAAACTGGGCACGCTTTCATGGCGTGTTCCAGCGTGGAAGGCAGGAAAAGCTTCTTTCCACCTCTGGCACATTTCGGAGAGGAGAAGGAAACGACGGAACCCGTTTATGTGTATGATATAAAGGTAACAAAATTGCGAGATTTGATGGGTCGTTTTTATAATTTCTGACGAAATGTCTTTGCATATACATGTACAGAAAAAATCCGTCAAGCGTTTGACTCTCAAAGGTTTCCCCCATGAACTTCATACCCACGGTGTCGGCCTTTGGCAAGATCCCACCGATTCCTCCAGCATTTACCTCTTCTTCATTAATCACCGACCGAGTGGCTCCGTTGTCGAAATCTTTACTCATGAGCTTGGAACCAATGTTCTGAACCACGTCGAAACTGTGTCACATCCTCTCATCATCACGCCCAACGACATCGTTGCACTTGGCCCCCGCACATTCTATGTCAGTAACGACCATCATTATCGAAAGGGACCCTTGCGGTTTTTCGAAGATTTTACACGTAGGCCGTGGTCCACCCTTGTGCTTTGGAACGACGGGATAGCGAAAATTGTTGCTAAAGGCATTCGCGGTTCAAACGGGCTCGCAAGCAGTCCAGATGAACAGTTTTTGTACAATGATGCAGTGATAGGTGCAGAAGTGCTAGTTTACAAGATCTTGCGGGATGATGGATACTCATTGCAGCTTGTGGATACGGTCAAGACAGGATTCTTGAACGACAACATCGCTGTGGATCCAGTCTCGGGAGATTTGTACATCACCGGTTGGTGACATTTGGCTGTCGTTAATTAGCAAACAGTCGTTAACAAAAGCTTTCTAGGTCACACGCATGTCTTCAAATTCTTTGACCACATTGCGGATGTAAACAACCCTTCTCCATCCCGAGTCGTGCGAGTGTATCGGTCCTTCAACAAAACGACTCAGTCAAATGAATGGAAGGTGGAGACAATTGTTTCCGATGATGGAAGCATTATATCTGGTGCAACGATCGCTGCAGTTGACACTGCAACTAACACTACCTTAATTGGAGGCCTTTTCATCCCAGTCGTTGAATTGAAAGGCTTGGTAAAGAGTTCACGCTAGTAGGTAGAATCTCATAGCTGCCTGTGAGATTCACTCCCTGTGAGGAAGGGTTAGGGGTTAGTGTGACTCAGAGGACTGCGAAGAGTATAGTAGGGCTTCGTGACAAAGGTGGAGACAACATACGATGAAATATATAGTATTCCTTAACAAGGACAACGACATTACAGAATGAGAGGCCCTCATGTAGCTTCTAGTATTGGTTCAAGTGGCAATGGCCGTCTTAGGGGCAACAGAGGCCCCCAGTCTATTTCCTCCCATACCGTGTTTAGAGGTCTTGGCAGTGGTATAATCGCCATCCTCTTCCGGAGTCTCCTTCATCTTACTTACAGGCCCCTCTCCACCAGCTGCTGCAGCCGTCTTAACAAAGTTCGGGAAACTGCTCAGCCGCATCATGGTGATCACATTCTCTAAAGCCCCTTTGAACAAGTCTGGGTGGTAGTTGTGTTTATCCCGAATCTCGCACAAGATTCTACGATGGATACTCTGCGGGAGATTGATCTCTTTGTCGGCTCCCTCCGTCATGTATGTTTTAATGAGAGTCTCCAAATCTTCCCGAAGAGACGCGAGAATGGGCTTGAGGTCTGGCAAAGACGGTTCCTTATCCTTGGCAACAAGGGGTACAGGTGCTACGATGCTGTCGGAACTTTCGGTAGTAGGACTTGGGGGTGTCTCTTCGGTAGGTGTACTAGCCACAGTCCGCTCAGCTGCTTTCGAGGTATGCACGCTGTCGATGGATCTGCGGAGACTTGCCCGAGTCTTTCTGAGCTCATCCATGGAGGGTCGAAGGTTAGCTCGACTTGCGCTTCGTTGTTTCAACGCATTGAAAATGGGCAAGGCGCGTTGGCGGTACCGTTGGATGTCTTGGTAAAACTCAATGTTTTCCTCGCTATGCTGTTAAAGAGAGGGGGATGAATGAAGTCTAACTGCGAAGGCGAACGGTATCACGTCAGCTGTTTACCTCTTTCTGCAAGAATGCATAAAAGTCTATTTCGAAGAAACTTTATTATCAAACAAGCACACATAAAACATGTATCACAGCGAATACGCACCCGCCAACCCATATGGAGGTAGAAATTCGTCGTTCAAGACACTCTGAACTGAGATCTTTGCATGAGTAGATCTCCCTGCGGTACCGCTAGTTGAAACCTCACAAGGAGCCAAAGGTTTCCTCTCAATCACAGGGGCACCCGGCTCCGAGCTCGCGCGCTTCCGGCTGTTGGATACGGATTTGTCAATGGTATTGGGACTAAATTCATGCAGGCAAGAATTTTGAATTATTCCCACTCACCTGATGTGGAAAGCTTTCATGGCGACGTATGGGGCGGAAACCAGAGTAGTAGGGAATCACAAAAAAGCAGACGCTTAAATGACGCTAGCGAGAAAGTCAATCGGAAAGCTTGTAGTCAAAACGCGATATGTCAATACACACTAGCGTTATTTTTGGGAACTTCTCACGAGACGGAGGTTTTTCGGGGTTTAATTCCCTGGCCGCTCCACAGCAAATACCACCGGTATTCTTTTTTCATCGAAAGTTGCCATCCGTCCTACCGGATTTCATCCATACGAGTGGGACTCGCCAGAGAACCCTAAATCTGAAGATGGTAACTGAATAGGGAAACAGGGACAATACGACATTGTTTGCATCGCAATTTGCCACGGTACAAGATGTGCGTCTACAGCCAAACAAATATGGAACTGCACACGGGAGATCGGCGGAGTGTCGCGTTGGGTAATTAATCAGACTGGACCCGGAAGTGGAACACCACAATACTGGCGGATCTTACGATCGTAGCAGACGAATACAGTACTATTCTATCTAGGATATTTCCTTATAATACTTCTTCACCTATCCTACCGCAAGCACAGGTCTCAAGCCGCCGCCTGCTCCATCGCCTTAATTACCGCAAAATAACAATCCTGACAATAAAGTTCATCTTTATGATGCAATGCTTTCAATTCATCAAATGGTTTTCGGCAATCCTGTCAAGAATCGATTTGGAATTATTCGCGTAAGACATTATTTGTGTTCCACCGAATGGAACGAAACTACATTACCTTGCATGCAAAGCATCCTTGATGATACTTTTTGTCCTTGCACTGCACCATGGTAATTTTCGAGGTCGTGTCGTCGGGTTGGATCTTTTTCCCACATGCATCACAGTCCGGCAGATAATTCACTTCGTAGCACGACCGGCACCAAAAGGCATCATCCTTTTCAAAATAACGCCCTTGCAATTCGGTCTTGCATTTTTCGCACACAAAGCACTTTATTTGTGCCAAAACAGAGTCAACATCACACAGTCAAGACATATGGAACGTCCTAAAATGAGAACGGCCAAATACCTTAGGATGAAATTTCTTCGACCCCGCTTTCATGGTCGCCGTGCCAGACAAGCTCTCATCACATGCAGCACATCGACCCAATATACGTTCCTCATAGCACGCTTTACAATGTGGCTTTTCAAGGTGTAAGTAAAAGGATGTATCATCTATAGGTTTTTGACATTCCGCACAGGTGAAGCACTTGCGATGGTAAGCGTGCTGAATACCGTCTTGAGTATATGATAGACCAGGGCCTGTGTCGTTCAGTACTGGCTTGTCACATTTTTCGCAATGGCCTTTAAAGCGCCGCGGTCAGTTGTAGGCCCGACCAAGCGGAAGAGACCATACTTCACGTCGGCAAGCACAGGCGCTAATGCGCCTCGTAGCGTTGACGGTGGTAAGGTCAGCCTATCCTACACGACTCTAAATGACCTACCCTTGAAATCGGTCTGGTCTGCAAGTGACAAACCTGGACATGGCGCGGACTCGTGAGCACGCCATGAGTATTGCAAAAACAACAAGACCTCTGCGACGAACCTTGGAGTAAGTTTTGGTGTATCTTGTCTAAAGCGTCCATGCTACCGACGAAAAATGCGAGACGCCTGTCAATAGCGTTCAAAGTTCGTTGTGGGGATTCTGGAACACCAATACTGGCCTTATGAATATGGCACAGTCACGACTCACAATTGCGTAAGCATAAACAAGCGGCCAGCCACACGATCATCGAAAAACGACGACCGACGAAGCAGCGCAAATGCAAAGTAAGGTTGGCTTTGAATGTGAACGAAACGCAAGATATATGCTCCAAGTATTGCCTAATATCTGATCAAGCACAACATACCGAAATATCCGTCCTGTATTATCCCGGAATTGTATACATGTGTGATAGAAGATGTCCGAGGCACGTGATGTTGTCGGACTCGAATCTCGACGTCAGCTTCCTGTCTGGCGACCTTTCGCGCACACGTTCCATTGGCAAATTGCCCTGCCCCAAGAAACTTACAGAATACACACCAGGCTTGTTTATGACTTAACATGGCGTCTAAATCTCTAGCCGCCTTCGGCTCACCTTCTGCTGCAAGACGACCTGCCCCGAATATCGCTTTTATCATCGACACTGGTCCATGCTTCATTCCAGACAGCAAAGGCTTGCTCGACATGGACGCATTTGAAAGGAGTATAAAGATTGCAGTCCTCCGCTTGCTACTCTTCTTCTACATTCATGTCGATACGCGTTTCTCATGGAGATATCCTTTGCCCTTTTGCTATATCACTCATGTGTCTTTGTTTACGTGTTGTCCTTGACTCCAGTGTACTTACCAGCTAGTTGACCTTAATTCAATATCAACGTTACAAGCAGCCAAAGGAAGCATATGCCACTCTCAAGATTTCAACCCTCTGACCCTGGATGCCTTTAACACCGTGCTAAAACGCGAATTGAACAAGCGACGTGTTGATGAGGCAGGAAAGTCTAGGCCAAATTTACCCCACGCTCCGCCGATAAAACGAATATCGATGATTCTACGAAAGGCTTTGACGGACTTTCGGTGGAATTGGGTTTCTGCATCAGCAGTCATGCCATCACCCGCGAAACCCCCACGTCGTGACATGAACTCTTCAGTGCCAGTCAAGTTGCGAAATTATTTATTCTTATTGTCACCATTTCCCCAAACAGTGCAAGAACTGGACGAGTACGCTGGAATCATAGCCGATAGTCCAGAAGGTGAACTGCATTCTTCGCGGAATGACAGCACATTGAACAAGTCCACGATTGCGAGAATGGACGAGGCACTCGACGTTGTGCAGCGGGAGGTACTAACGGAGGGTATGCTTAATGGATACTTAGAAAAGCGAACGGCAATCTCTTGGGTAGAACTTCCGCTTAGGTTTTGTGGAACATCCGCCCAAAGCTCTCATACCCTAGAGGTACGTTCTTATCGTACATTGACTTTCCACTGTATTCTAATCAGTGGACTCCTGTCTAGACATCATATATCGAATGTTCCCTGACGTCAATGCTTAGCGCATATGGCGGAAACATGATACCTCGATCAGTCCTCATTACCCCGCCCACAGCTTTGCCTTTCGCCCAACTATTCAGACTGTTTCGCAGGAAGACGCTAGATCCCAAGCACGGACACCATTTTCTTTCTGTTGCTAGCAATAATCGCATGAAGGATGTACAACGGTCGCTCGGCAGGATTTTACCCACTCAGAATAACAAAATGTGGACGGGAAATATTTATACCACTGCAAACACTGGTAAGCTGCTGGACGTGGTCGTTTGCGCCATAACCATTTGCAGACCCAATACATATCATTTCGTACAGAAGGACGCAAGCAAAGTACTGGTATATATCATATAGCTGTCAGCGCTTGTGTAAGGTAAAAGTCCTTATTTCCATGATCTCTTGGAACGCTCATCTTGTACCCACAAAGGGCCAATGCAGCTAAAAACATGTTGGATTTTCAGAGTGACGGCTTCTGCCGAGAAATCGAGCAACATACGCGGGAAGAAGCGCTTCAGCATAGGCAGTCACCCGAGCCATGCTGACCCTACGCCAATGCGAATGCTTTTCCCAAATTCTGGCGTTGCTATGCAAGAGAAGGGCCGCATTCACTTGCATCGTATCGATCCGTCGTGGCAAGAGCGTGAAATGTTTGTTTGCGCACCCTTTTCAGCTGGCGAGTTCGGAACAGCATTTCTGAGCTTTGAAAGTCTGATGACGCGGTTGCGAAGCGAGAGCCGTGCTTTGGTGGTAGAAGTTCATCTGCGGTGCCTGCGCAAAATACCGGAGGGGCGCACTGATACTAATGAGGACAAGAAGGTGGCTGAGGAAAGCAGCGCCGAACCAGCCGGTGTAGATGCGCCTGAAGAAGACAACCCATTTGAGGTGGCAAGTCCTCTGCCAGCCAATTATGAGGAACAGACGCGATTGGCAATCCTCTTTCCTGTTTTTCCGGGCTGTGCTTTGCTGAGAATTGTTTCCTGCGGAAGCGAGGAGACCGTCCTGGACGACTGCAATTCTTCCATGATTTTACCTCATACATGTACGTCGCCAAACGTCCTATATGCCTCGTCCCTTATTGACTTGAATAATCAGCTGCAGCCCAAGACGTGGACGAGATGCTACTACAGCAGTGGTACTCAAACTCCCTCGATGATGAAATTCAAGCATTCTTTTTCAGCGGCAAGTCTAGTCGTGAGATAAGAGATTTTCTCGGCGATATGACTCTGAATATCTGGGATCCCCAAATGGAGGACGAGCGACTGCGGGGAAAATGGGACCAGCAAAAAAGGTGCATAATGAAGGAATCTGCATTGAATCGCGAGTTTTCATTTACGATCATCTGTCGCAGCTTGGTCACATCTCCAAAGTCTACTTCCCCGCTTCCGCCCAAAGAAACTCCTCGTAAGCCGAAAAGAAATCTTGAACTGAGTCGGGAGTTCCGCCGTATGGCAGATGTTACAGATGCTTTGAGGCGTGCATATTTGGACACCCTGTATTGTGGCAAGGTTGGTTGCGCATAGAGCCATCCATACCCCTCAATACCGTGTCTAAATCAGTGACATAAACCCACAGAGTGCAGTTTCAGAGTATATAGAAATCTGGCTTCCCCATGTGTACCAATCGATGGATAAAATTGCGACCAATATCTCCAACTCGCTTGCATCTCCGCTGAAGCCCAAGAGTCCAAAGGGAGTTGGCAGAGCACCGGTATGTTGGTATTATGATTTGGTTCTTAGGAAATGTATTTATCGCCATTGTTATGTAGGCAAAGGTCCTTCTGACCTATATCTGCGACCATATTCTCTTGTCAGTTACTCGACTGGAACATAAATATAGGGCATTCATGGATGGATTAGATATCATCGACGACGCAGGTGAAACATCGCCTGCACTGGGGAAAACTGTAGACGCGCTGGAACTGGAGGCCATTCTTGTGTGGAAGAAGCAAGTTCTTTCCAACTCGACAATCGCGATGGAGTCGTCAAATGGCAGGCGGATCTTGAAGGACGCCATTTCGAAATTGAAGATTTCAGAGTAAGCGGGTGAAAGTGTGTTTTACTAGATGGCATCCGATGTTTTGGCTCACGCCATATGTCACTGTCTAGAGCCAAGCTTCAGCTCACAATGCTTCTGGAGTGCGTAAAGATTCATGATCAGACAGGCCAAGACCTACCCTCTTTAGCAGCCTGGTTTAAACGGCCAGACGCTGAGGAGGTTGAAGCTGAGGGAAACCCCAAGCGCAAAAAGCGCAAGTCCCTTTGTTTGCCAGACGCAGCAGTACCCGGGTTTCGGAAAAAGCGTAAGGTAGATAAAAAATACGTCGCAGGAGTTGACGAGATGCCGGAGCCAAACAATGTCGACCACGGTGTTCAAGGCCCACAAGAATCGGGGAGGGCGCTCTTTACTCGCGCCATTGACGAGTTGATGGACCGTATATGCATCTGGCACGCGGTGGCAGGTTTGGAGCTCGAATCAGAAGAAACTCGCCTTCTCAAATCTTTTGTTGAACCCATCATCGTGAAGTAGTAAGTCACCCAATAGGTTCTTGAGTTTACATCCGATGGATCTTTATAATAAATTTAACATACGTTAGCTATGCTTCCCATCTACCGGACGTTGTCAAATCATTGTATGTGAAAGCAGGCGGGGATTCAAATCAGCAAAAGCCGGCGCCTCCCTCTCCCTTCTTCAAACAAAAAAGCGCTGGAGGTCGGAAGCGAGGCAGTGGAATGGCTGGACACAAGAAGCATGGTAGTTCAGCAAAGTCTACTGATAAAGCTAAACCCAAGGACAAAATCATACCCCACGAGGATATTATCAATACGGATGAAACAGACAAACCGAGAGCGACAAGAAAATTGCCTGAATTCTTGAAAGGACTAGGAAGGCGGCAGATTGCTCTTCGCAAGGCGAGAAGTAAGGAAGCGAATCGAAAAGCCCTCAAAGACAATATCATGAACGCGGCTCCTTTGGAGAGGTCCAAAAGTACCAGTGCTTTATCATTACGGCGGACTTCTGATCAGGAGAACAGAACAGTAATTCTCAAGCGACGATCTACCAGCACCCAAGAGACCTTTGGCCTACCCGCAAAGGTGTTACAAACAGGATCATTGGACAGAATGGACGATAATCCGTTTCTAGATCTTTCGTCCACCCTTCCATTGTCCAAACCTCCAATGCTCTCCGGCGGTGGTGACCCGAAAGCGCCAGCCTCCGATGTGCCCGAGCGTTCCCGTGCAAACACCTGGGCGGAGCCGCGAACACCAAGTAAGCAACGGAGCGCACCTAGAGATACTACTGGTACCCCTACCAAAACGAGACGAACACCGAGAACTCCTCACCGGGATACACTTGGTACACCGACCAAAACGAAGAGAGCACCGAGTGCGATCGCCCGGGAGGCCGTTGGCACACCTAGCAAGATCAAACGAACACTGATTACCACCCCCCGGAAAACTTCTGGGACGCCTAGCAAATTGAAACGAACCCCGAATGGTACCCCCCGGAAAACCGCTGGTACGCCTAGCAAAGTGAGACAAACACCGAGTGCAACACCGGGTTCTTGCAAGCGATTGCAGACGATGTTGGAGGGATTTGCGGGGTTCGACTGGGATGAACTGGGCGACGAAATTGGCGGGGTAGCTGACACTCCCATTAAAAATCGGAAGAGATGGTGAATATTGTGAGAAAGCTTTCGCCATTCATCAAGTCTGTAAATACTTTCGACAGATTCTGGACGGGTATCTTCATAATATTATATTAACGACATCAAAATAAATATTCCTACGCCCCTAACCACATTCACCTCACTTTGAGGTCCTAGCAATCCCATCGCTCACCACCTTTGCAACCTGTTTTCCTATTGCATCACCAGCATGACGGGCTCGCTCAGCAGCCCTTTTCACCTCAAAAGCAATGTACAGAGATATTCTGGCTCCAGCAGTTCCCACTCGCCTTGCGACCTGCACAGCATACACAAGGTAAATGCCACCAGCTTTTTGCACTAATTCTAAGAGACTAAATCCCACGTTCAACAACGGCTGCAGTAGCTCAAGAAGTTTAAGGAAGACAGGCGAGGCTATTTGGTGAATATACAGGGTTTGCGCATATGTGTGCTGTACGATCATCGAGAGCGATGCTTCAAAGGCGTAGCACAGTGAGTCTATGAGGTTTACAATGCGGTCAGGAAGGGATAAAACGAAAGCGTATGCTCCACTGGTGGCAAGGATGCCGCGAAGGTAATGAAATAGTTGAAATGACATGCTGAGAACAGGTCGGGTGCTCCGAACGAGCAAATTTGTCGTTTTAATGCTGATATGGCGAGTCATTGTAAGAGCAGCAGCAGTGGTACGGAACAGGAAACGGAGGGGTGGAATGAAGAGTGTTTGGCCGAGTGTGAACACGGATTGGGCAAGGGATGAGGTGGCCCGAAACAGAATTACTATCACTGAGCGAAAAGTGATAGTAAGAGTTTCAACGACTGTCAAACAAAGAGGCCGAATTTTTGCTTCTACTGTTGTCAGGATCTTGAGTGCCAGACGCATTCCTCGGAGGAACTGAATAGAAAGGAACTCGTATATGCCGTACATGACCTTCCCGAAAGGTCTGCCAAGAAATGCCCCAAAATTATATATCTTCCTCCCAACCAACTTTGTTCCTTCGGCAAAATAGATGGCGGCTGTCCAAATCTTCCACAGTAACTGTCCACTGAGCATCGGGAGTACAACTGTAGTGTAGTGCCATGCAGCAAGGAACAAGTCAGCATTTGTCCTATAGACACTGGCCAAGACCACGACGACCGGTTTTTCGACCGTGCGCCATATGATCAATCCCACGTCCCAAAGTGTTTCGCAGCAGTTGAGGACCCGTTGGCCAAGGGAAAGGGATGCTCTCCAGACAACGGGAATTCCCTGGACGCTCTTCCGAACGACCCATTTTGAACTATACAGCCATCCTTGCACTGATCCTCTTGTTGATACGTAGACCACCAACGGAGGTCCAATAAATAGTTGGCCAATGATGGGATATGAGAGAATCGGAAAGTCTTCCTCAATCTTGACCTTATCTGCTCCTGTGGCTTCATCCCTTTGAGGAGAATCGACCGCCTCTTGTGTTCGCCATCCTCGTTGTTGAAGTTCATCCACAACAAAGTCCTTCATGGCAATATAAGCCGCATAGAGGACAACTGCACAGAGAAGGGAAATGTAGAGAACCGCCAGGGAAAACAGGGACACGGGAGAAAGAAGAAACGGAAGGCCGGCAAGGACATACAGACGATATCGCCACTTGGACGGTGGCGTACTTGGCGATGAATCTGACATGAGATGGATGAAAAGTGTGTAGAATGAGGTACCAACGGTCAACGCCCCGTAATGCAGGGCTGCGTTGATGACACGCAGCTCACAGCGGTTCAGCCAATAGTTCAGTGGTACTTGCTTACATCAGCGATCGGAAAGGAAACCCTTCACCACTGCTGGGCTTTCCGCTGGGATTTCCGCACCTTTTGGCATTAACTTATCAAGCCAGAGCATTTGTCAAAACTTTTATGACCTTCCATGCTTATCCATGTGCATATGAGCTGCGTATTTAATTCGTTCATTGCATTACATCTCATTACTATAATCACATTCAAGCGTCGTCCTCCAGCTTTGCTAATACCAGGATGTTGAATAATAGCTTCCCCAGCAGCAGGCCCGAAGCCTGACATTACATTGATGACGCCTGGTGGAAATCCTGTCTCAACCGTCAATCGGCAGACTCTGAGCGCGGAGAGATGTGTTTTTTCTGATGTCTGCCAGTTGGTACGTGGGTTCCTAAGGGGTTTTGTGATATATACTTCTTTGTAACTTATTTACCTTCAAAACAATAGTTGTGCGTATGGCCAAGGCAGGGCCCAACTTCCATCTCAGCATCATTAACGGGAAGTTCCATGGGATGATCTGACATCGAAAGTAACATAACAGTTTGACCCCAACACACACCTGTTCAACCACCCCAAACGTTTCCACTCTTGTGTAGCAGTTTAATTTGGCTGAACATCTAAAACTGGCCGACAATCTCATCGGCCCATGCGGCATAGTACCATAGCCACTTGAAGAGCAACCGAGGCGGGCTTCCCGTTATCGACGACTCCAATGTCGGCCAGCTCGCGCTCATTTTTCTCGATTAGGTCCGCTAGCTTGTAAATATATGGCCACGCTCACGCGGAGGAAATGATTTCCATTTCGGCAAAGCATTTTGAGCGGCACTGACAGCGAGATCTACATTGTCAGCCAGGGCCGTGTGAAGTTCTGCAATTATTTCCCCCGTAACGCTGTACGTGCTGAATAAGATGAAAGATAGTTAAAGGAGCAAGTTGCAGTTGGCAAGGGGCCTACTTACAGATCGATGGTTGGAAACGTCTTGCCAGACAATGATGGAACAAACTCTCCGTTGATGAACAATCCTGTAGGTACACTGTACCATATCCCGTTACAGTTAACAGTAGCCGAAAGAGCAGTAGAAGCTTGTCATCATGGAATTCATTAACATTTGGTAAATTAATGTGGAGTTCTTTTCTGGAAAGATTCACGAAATTTCGTCGTGCTATGATGTTCTTCGGATGCAATCTTTGACGAGGAGATTAGACTTACCATTGCCGTGCGTTGTTGAAGATAGATAGATATGAGTTTTCACCAGGAACTTTTAGAATAGGATTCAGAGCGAGCCCATCTTATATGTCAATGCTTGGGTGACGAAGGAAAGGTATGGCCATGTCGCGTGCCGTGTCATCTAGCAGCAAGTGCTTAGCCACGCGGCTTGGTCCTAAACTTGTGTTGTTTGCGTACAGCAGGTTCAATCTATGCTAGCCAGTGTATCGACTGTCTTCTTGGTTATATCTCTGAATTACATGTCCTCGACCATTTTCTGTAATTCTCCCAGTTTATGGAAAGCTGTAGAATATCTTGTACAGCTCTTTGCAACTGGCGTTTTCCTTCCGGGAATCTTTGAATTGTTCATTGGGGAAGGGGTCACCATAATGCATTATACTGGCGAGTGCAATCATGCTTTGATCAGACCTGGGATGTGCATAGCATGGCCCGGGGTAGATAGGCTGCCAGACGCACCAGCCACTTTTACGTTCTTGGGTTCGTATCCTCTCGAAGCTCATGCTCAATATTCTCATCCATCAGTGTCCAACGGAAACTCGAAACTTTGTCGCATATTTCCGGAAAAAGGTCAAGCAGAACGACAATATCCTTGGCTTGGCATATCCGGACACAGTGTAACCAACCTGAATGGCAATCGCTGCTCGAAAATGCTCGTGGACAATTTTACATCTTTAATAGCCAGCATATGCCCTCCTGCTCAGTCATTGCCTTATTTTCATCTAACCTCGGGACATCCCACTCCTTCAAGAAAGCCTATAGGATTGCTGTGCATAATGTTTGTTCAGACCAAATGGACATCATAAACCGGTCAAGCTTTTCCACTATCATGCAGCTTAATACTTATGTGCGCTCCTGTACTAATAGTATTTGATTCAACTATGATCACTTCCAATAGCTCGCCGTTCTGTATAAGCAATCCTCCATATTCACATTCGCACATTTCGTATACTTTATCGTCAAATTGAGTAGCTACGCTAGCGGATATGAAGCTAGCATACAAGACAGCTAACCTCATAGGGAAGAATCCACGTCCGTTCCCTATCACTGTTTGGTGCGGCTCCATACTGAGGAACGTACGCTGATTTGCTAGTCACCATGACTAGTCCCTGTATTGCTGGGGATAGAGGTTCTGTTCGCTTCTCAACTCTTTTTGGTAGGCGAGAAACTGCTCACATGGGCAGAGCCAGTGGTTGACTATGTTGGTGTCATAGCTCGCAGAGAGTTGACACAGAGGTGATGCCATCGAACTCCCGCTTTTTATAAACCTTGTTGGTGCAAACTGTGTCATTGGCAGTTGTGGGACGCTTGCGGAACAATTAAGTAAGCTCTCGCGGTCTGCCACGAGATATTGAGCTTCTATCTGCCTGCGCTCTTCAGCTTCCGCTTCCTCGCTCCGCGTTGAGCTCGTCTCCTTTGAAGCTGTTCCATCCTCTGATGGGCTTCCTCTGTGAAGAATTGCCTTCGCACTTGTTGTCTTCCAGTGTGCTTTCTGACTCCTCTTCTTCGCGGCCTCACTCCGATAATACCTTAGATATTCTCTTTAGTGGTTTTGCCTTTCCAGGCCGATGCCTCCACTGGCCAACAAGGTGAAGCATTGGTTTAACGTCTCTTGCACCGCAGTCTTCGGTTCCGCAGTCAGTTAAAGTGAAGTTGTCCTGTTCATTTCAAAATTGTTCAATGCAAGCATGAAGACTGAAATTAATATCAGCTGTTGTCTCCGAAGCTCTTCAGGTTACCTGCACGGGTTTAAAACAAGCTCGCTGAATGTACCAGTTGTTCATAAGCTGGTGGAATCTATTTAATTCAAGTGGGACGGTGAAGGTAACCACTATCCAAGTCTCTCATTTTACAATTTTTACAGCATACTTTGAAGACGCACAATACCCAATTTACACATCAGCAATCACCCTTATCTATCGTTCTGCCGCAGAGTTTGCACTGGAGCGTCTAGATGACGCAACGCTACTCGCAGACCCTGGTCGGGCTGGCGCACGAATTCTCCCCGCTCCTGTAATAGGTGCCCTTGGAATGGGGCTGGTGGTCAAATGCTGCTGTGCAGCAACAGTTGGTAACATTATTGTTGCTGCAGTGCACAACAAGACATGGGATCAGAAACGATACTAGTGAAATATTGACGTACTTGACTGCCCTACCATTCAGATTGGTCGTCGACAGTCTGGTTGGAGTAACTCTACCACTAGATGATCGAAGAGACTGCGAAGCTCGCGGAGATGTATGCCGTCCAATAACACTTCTTCGGGATGTGTTGGAGGCTTCGGAGGGAGCATCAGATGTAATGGATGCGCGAGAGGACGCACGGGAGGGAATACGGGAGATAGGTCGTGACGGCGGCTGCACCCCGTTCTATATTTTAAAGGAGCGAACAGGTGGGATGGGTTGAGCAAATGCGACAAAGAGCAAAGCTAATCAGAAATCACCTCATGTTACCTCTGCAAGGAGTTGATTAACCCTTTCGCCAATTTCTGGTCTCCTTTCCACAACTTTCCCAATAGCTTCCATGGCCAGGTTTCCTAATTCTTTCAACTCCCGAACTTTAAAATCCAACTCGACCTCGTCAGCCTTCGTTCCTACTTCCTTTGCGCTTCTCTGCACTGTTTTGACCGCCCGCTCCCGTTTAGCTTGTTGTTCTGCAACGTCTTTCTGCAGTGCATTGAATTTCTGCTCTAGGAGAGACATTGTTTGGAGCCGTGATGATTCGGCATTTGTAAGCGTTGATAGCGTCTTCTCGGCGTTCAGTAAGGCTGTTTGAAGGGATTGGATCTCATCTCGCTTCTCCTTGTAACGCTCCATAGTGTGGCGATATTGCTACAATTGTCAGGTGTTTTTGGTTATTATAAATTGTGGAATGAACGCAACAAGATTCATTTTACCTGCTCCAACATCTCGCGATGCTGGATATCCTTGCTGTTCTGTTCTGCTTTGTATAGACTTAAAGCCCATGTTAGTGCTCTTCACTGGCGTCGTCAAAATCCATCTGCAGACGTACTTCATCCTGTAATCCTCATTCCGATCATTCATCATTTTGAGAGTATTCTCAAGCGCTTTGATTTCCTTTTCCGCTTTTCTGATTTTAGCGTCTAGCTCGTCACCCTCCCGTTGTAGTTCCTCCCGATGCTGCGCTGCTTTGATAACATAGTACGCCTGGGAATGCTCTTCTTCCCCGTCTCCGTCCTCGCTCGACCCAAAGTGGGTCATCACGATCTCATAGCGTCTTTTAAGTTTCTCCACCTTTGAGACTCTGTCCCGAAGCTCTGCAGCGGCGGAATGTCTTTCTTCCTCGGCATTCTTTAGGGCGAGTTTCAGCATATCTTTATGAATGGAGATTTCCTTGGTGCGCTCCTCCAGTGCCAGCTGGAGATGGACTTGACGAGTTCCCAGGGTAAAAACTTGATCGGCGCGTGCGTTCAAAAACCCGCGAAGCTTTCGCAGCTCCAGCCGAAGGATGTTCTCTTCAACCATTAAATCCTCCTTTTCGCGAATTTTACCCGCTAGCTGCTTTGACTTTAATAATGATTAGGTTGACGGATTCCAGGGATTCTTTCCTATAAAATATTGTGCTTACGGCGCTCTCGTTATACAGATTGAGCTCATCAATGTTTTGTTTGACATTGGTCTTCTCTTTTTCTAAAGTCTCAAGATTCCTTTGCGAGGCCCTGGTTTAAAGAGAGCCCTTTGAATGAGCGATCAGACAACAAGAAAAGAAGATTTTGGTACTCACCGCACGTCATCTTGCGACTTCTTTAGCTGGGCGTTCAATAAATTCCACTTTAGTGTAGCAGCCCCTAACTGTTGGTTGAGGTCGTCGATACGTTTCATAAGAACTTCTTTTTCCTCGTCTGTCCGCTCCCCCTGGGCGCGCCTCAACTTTCGCTCCAACTGCTGAATTTGGAATTCCTGTGCATACAGGAGGGCTTGTTGCTTTAAAGCTTCCTGATCAAGGCTATGGATTTTACTCTTCAAATTCCGTAAAGCAGCTTCTCCGCCTGCAATTTCCGCGCTGAGATTTTTTTCCTCTTGCTTCAGCCGGAAGACTTCTTGGTTCCGTTTGAATTCTGCCATAGGGAACGTAGTGAACACACTTGGTTCAGCACGAAACCATCTAAACCATACGACGTCGTCTTACGTGATTCCCGCAACACTTTAAGCTCCCGATCAAGTTCTTTGCTTCGGAGCTCCTCTTGCTTCAGTATCTCTTGAAGCTAAATGCCGAACATTGAGTCACGCTTGAAGCTAGCGTAGAATTCAAAAACGTTGGACGAAATATACCTCTTGTGCTTTCGCCTCCAGTGACATTGTTTTGTCAGTCACCATGACAAGCTTCGCTTTCATATCCTCACGGTTCTGCTTTTCATTTTCTAACTTTCCGCGCCTCTCTTGTAAATCTCCTTTGAGATTCACAATCTCCCCTCGTCTGTTGACCAGATCCGTTGCAGCTGTGGTTGAAGAGCGTTATGTTAGGAGCTATGTCAATCATCATTACAAGGGCGGCTCTGAAGTTTACTTTTATTTAACGTATTGCGAAGGACGTCTACTTCATCCTGGAATTGCACCAGGCTTGCGTTTGCCTGATGCTGTTCCAATCTGCAGGAGAACACAAAGGTTAGGTCCAAAATACATGTACTGGAGTCAAGCATCACGTACCTTGACTTGCTGACTTGCCGCTCCGTAAGGCCAATCCTTTTCTCCGTTTCAGAGTTATTTTGATGCTGCTGATCCAGGAAAGCTTGTTTTTCGTCAATTATTTTCTGCTTGTTCCGGATTTCATCCTATGTGATTGGGTTCGCAGCTATTAGTTCACAGATTAGTTTAACCAGAAGCCAACCTCTTCTGACGCCTATTCAAATCTCGATGTACCTTAAGAACTTGATATTCATTTTGTGCATTTATGATGTCTTGGTCTCTTTTGCGCATGTTTTCGATCGCACTCTCCCACTGCTGTATTAGTTCCTGCCGCTCCTGATGAAGTTTTTTGAACGCTTCTGTTGTTTTGTCGAGCTCGATCTGGGCGACCTGCGTTTCGGTAACCTGGATGAAAGAGCTGGGCTTGAGAATTTTGAAAACAGAACTTTAAGCTGCAAAGGACGTCACCTCTGCGCTTAAGATGGCCTTTTTCTTGTTAACTTCGTGCATCATCTTCTCAATTCCCAAGCTCAGTTCCTTGACTTTCATATCATCCTCTTTTGTATACTTCAATAGAGCAATGTTGTCCTCTTCTTTCTCGGCCTGGACTCGCAACCATTCATCCAACTCGTCCTTTTCTAGCTTTAGCTCGCTGCGAATGCCTTCGATTCGCTCATTTCCACGGTATATATTGTTTTGGATTCCATTGAGCTTTGTTATGAGCGTGAAGAAGACAGGTCAGGATACGGAGATTGAGAAACAGTCATTGAGCAAACCTTACGTAGTCAGTGATTTGCGCAATCTCTTTATCTAATTGCCGGATTTCTATTGCTAACCGCCCAGCCTCCCGCTCTGCAAGCTGTTTGAAGTGATCCTCCGTATCAATCTGCCGACCTTTCGCATCAGCCAATGCCTGATCTCGGCGTTAGCATCAGTTTTACGTGGTGTATCTTAGAATGGATGCTATTATACCTGCGTGTGCGCTAGCTCTTGCTGCACATTCTTCATGTGAGCGGACATTGTATTTGTCCTGGATACATTGTCATCAAGATTTGCGAGTAATGAGCTTAATCTGCTTTCCAAATTTCGGATCTAGACAAGATCTACCCAGTTGGTCCTTTCTGCGTTTCAAACTGCAACAACAGTTTCATAGACTTACATCATTACTCAACGCCTTATTCTGAACATTGGCAAAAGGCGGCAGCGAGTGTGCATGTTGGTTGTCCTCCACGCTGAGCATTTTGAATAGCTGCAATCGTCTCGTTGAGAAAATATACGTGTGCAAAAGCAGGATGGTAGAGACATCTGCGCGTCGCTTATATAATTGCTTACTTCATGGAGAAATGCAAGAATGCGGACTAGCACTGGTATTTCAGAGAAAGCAGAGGAAGAGAAAGGAATTCTCTCAAAGCCCACGTCCTACAATGATTTCCTGGCCATTCTCTTCGGTGGACCGAGATCCGGAGCGTTTTAAGGCGCAGTTTTCCGTGGCGATCACAGTAAGCGCTTTTTATTAGACGAACAAATGTCCTATCGTCAGAGTTTACACGCGAATCCACCAGGTCACCAATGTAGCATGCGTATGAGAGCAAGGTAAAGGTAACGGTATATGTATATGAATGAATGTTGCGATATATCCTATGGTCCACCAACAGCCTGGAGCGTGTCACTATAGTCCTAGTACGGCTCTTCTGCCCAAGCTAAATACGCAGCGGCCCAACTCTTCATGCCTTGCTCGACCCCTTCTTGCTTTGGATACCATCCCAAGAGGCCCTTCGCTTTATCGTTGCTGACGTTTGACGCGGTCACGATTGCTTTTTGCAGGACATCTTCTGGTTCCTTATATTGAAGGGTCCCGCTGAACCCAACTTCTTTCGCAAAAGCCGACAAAATTGCGCCGAGAGATTCCTGCGTTGCAATGCCATTGATAACTGGATAGGTTGTCGCAGCTACGAACGGCAGCTATGGCATTGCATGAATGAAATGGCGTTTAGTCTTTGTAGCAAAACTTAAACTGGCTTCCGGAATAATAAACCTTTTCAACAATTTTGACATATAAATCCGCCAAATCCTCCTTGTGAATCGAGGTGACTTTCAAGTCAGCCGCACCAAGGACCTTGGCGGTATCACTGCCCGCCTCCTTGGCGCGGATAATTGGATCAAAGAATACGGACCAGATGCTACCATTCCCGCCATACAGCATCGACGGACGGACAATAGCAACGTCGAGAATGTCGCGGCTTTCCAGTATCTTTCTTTCAAAATCTGAACGCCATGCGATCATATCGGGCGGCGGAGCGACACGACCAAGTGGGGTAGATTCGCTTAAATAATCGGAACTGGTACCATAATTCTACAGATAACACGTTCGTGAGCCGCGGTGACGAGTGTTGAATGAAACTACCTTCTCCTCAGCAAAGAGGTACAATACTCTTCTGTGGCAAGCTGCACCGGGTCGCAGAACTTACCCAAGTTCCACTAGTATAGACAAAGCTCAACTTTGGGTCAGTCACTTTCCTTCCAGAACCAATTTTCTTGACCTCCTCGAGGACTGTCGCCACATCTTGATAGGCAGTGCTGACGTCGATGATTACTTCAATATTGGGCGGCACAATTTTGGACAGATCCTTGACCTCGCCTACGACAGGTAGTATCTCACTCCTGGCCAGCAGGCGCGCCTTTTTGGATGACCTTGTCAGGCCGTATACATGGTAGCCGGAGCGCCGCAATGCCAATGCTACCGGGTGACCAATGAAACCAGTAGCTCTGCACACTATTAGAGCTTGACCATGGGGCGTATCGTAACGCGGATGAGATTGTTACCCAATGATAAGGATGTTCGACATCTTCTGAGAGTGCGTTGATACGGAAGGTGAGTTGACGCAGGTGAGAGGAAAGCGAATTCACGCACGAGAGAGCAACGGACATGCTCCGTTTTATGCTGGAAGGTGGTTGTCTGATGACAAATGGAAAGGTTACTCCGCGCATGGCCGCAGCGCCAACCTCCTTTATGTGTGATTTCAAATGTGACGTGATTTCAAATTGTACAAATTCATGTGAGCAACCATGCTACTCAGGTTTTCTTCAGCAATCAAGGGCCTACTTTGGTTCGTTGTAATTTCTTCACCAGATCTCGCCATCAATAAAGTATCCATTTGAACTATTACCAAGTATGTTCACTCTATCCAACAGAAACACGCAGGACAAATTGCTTGGAACCATGTGTTCTTCACGAGGCATCGTTTCCTCCTCGGCAGTCATGCGTCCCGGGTTGCGAACAGGAATATGCGGACTCCGACATGTAGGTTCGTCAAATATTGTCTGTAAATAATCGGGGCTTGTCCCTGCTGCACCCGCGGAGGTGATGTGAATAGGTTTTCGGATTAACTTGTGGAACATTTTATATCTATTTTCTGTCGTCTGAAAAAACTGTGACACTCTGGATAACATTTATTTACCTGATTCTGCATTTCTGGAACACCAGAACGGCATGTTCTCGATGCCTGCTACTAGGTACCACCATATGCAGCTAACTTAAGGTCCTTTCAACTGTGCTTGGTATCATCTTCATGAATGTGTGCCATGCTTACCTCAACAAACATCCAAGCAGCCTGATGTGTGCTCCCTTGATGTCCATGTTCTAATGTAGCAATTACTAATTTTCGGGACACAAGATGAGGGTTCCTCCAGCGCATTGTTGACATCCATTGAATGTTGACCAAATACGCCAGTTGCTAATGGAATCATATACAACAACAACCTTAATCTTCTCCAGGCAATCCTCACGATTACTTTTTATCCGTACCCTGCAATCTACCCTTTAAATAACAATAACCACCAATTTCCCCAATCACTCACATCGTGAACAACAAGCTCTGTCCTGTGCAATTTTTTTGTGCACTCAAAGTTGTAAAAATGCCTTCGTCGTTGGTGAGGTGGGACCTGGTATGCTTAATTGTTCATGTTTTTGCTCAGCATTTCGGGCAATGATAACTCATCTGTATCTTGGCACCAGTTCTATAGTCCCGAGTGGTGCGATTGGAGATGTAAGTAAAACATCGGGTATCAGCTCTAAATCAATAGATTTTCTGACGTTCTTTGTTTCTTTCTTTCTTTTTCCAATATCAGTTCGCATCTATGATTGTGAGAACAGCTCGATTTGGGTTGGGTTTTATATTACGTATGTCGTTCTTAGTTTCGTCTCCTTTTGTAAGTACTGCGTCACTCCTTCAATTCCTACTAAATCGAATGCAAGTGCTTACACAAACTGACTTTATGTACCTATCCCTTATAAGTGGTCGGTCTTTACGTGTGCTACATGAAAGTGTATCAAAATCTTTGGAAGAAAAAGCTCTCTGTTATAGAGTTCAATGAGGGTATTTTGAGACCTAAGGCTACCGAAGCCTGGGTCATTGGGTCCACTATATTCCTCTTCGGTTAGTTGGCGGATCGAACAACTTTGGCTGTAGACAAGTCCAGCGAATTTAATCTACGAAATGTCGTTTCCCTGGCAATAGGCAGAGGATTGTACGGCATTGTCGTGCTTTCGGGTGGATTCAAAAATAGCATTGTTACCGAGCTTTTCGTAAGTACTCGGCATCTGAAATGAGCGTTCAGGCATTGCGTCTGCCTAGGTACTGATTCGACTTTGTCATGGTTTCGAACATAGCACGAATGGCCATGGTGTGCAATCTATATAGGAGGTGTCCTGCTGACGATGGGACTGTAAGTTTATCGACTGGCTGAATGTCTCTTGTACTAGTCGCAACACAAGCTGACACGGCACTTTCAAGGATCCACGCTACGCCCCGTAATATTACAGATAGCAAGGGTGCATCAGCATCCATTACTCAAATAGTGGAAATCTCGCTGCCCTCCCCGCGGACAATCAACGCTTTGACCTACATATATATCATTTCGCCATTGGTTCTGCATCATCTTTTTGCTATTCTCGACGGATACGCTAGAGACGCAGGCAATTTTGAGCAAGCCCAAGTCTACAATATGATCCACTACCTTGCTTGGGCGGTACATGACGTCGCATTATGCGCTTTGGCAGCTATTTACGGGCTGCAGCTTGTGAGGATCCTCAGAGCCGCGCAGGAAATGAAGTTAACTGAAGGCAGAAATGAGGCATTCAAAAGGGCGATTACCACGGTACTGCTCGTGTGCTATATCATGATCTACACCTTCATCTCCGATCATACTCACATGTGCTATTTCAAAACAGTTGATCATCACTCTATCCGTTATTGTATTCCTCACATCCGGATTTGCAGCCGTTTTATTTTTCTACGGGATATTCCGGGAACGCATTCAGACTATCCTAGGAGTTTCAATCCTTATAGCCTTCTTTTGGTTGCTATCCGCCCCTCTCAGCCTAGCACCACTTTATCTGTACATGACCTACAGGTGTGTCATCCGAAGAATGCAGTAAAAGCAAGTCGTAACCTCACCATATTCTTCTTTCTATAGCATCAACAAATCGTCTGAAAGTACTTCGCAGACTGCGGGAACTGGGATGACAGGAAGAAGTGGTACAGCTCACAGCACAAGTGGAAGCAAATCACAGGCGGGGGTAAAATCGCTACCATGAATGCATGAAAGCGGGGCCAACATGGAAGTGTGACTGAACAAACATTCATTATGCAGCTGTTCAGTGCACATTGTGAAATTGAGGCAGTGTCAAATCTAATATTTCTTGGACTGCTAGTTTCTGTAATAGCCCTTAGGGAAACCTCATTTGCTTCACATTACTACAACAGCAATAGATGCACATGATGTGATCTAAAGCCCCACCTCTTTGAATATCATAAGAAATTTCATTTTATTAATGCATGCAAGTCTACATTAGTCCCCCGGCTCCCGTAACGGAGTCTGATTATAGCGGACTGAAACAGTGGGTATCGTAGGTTGGTTTGACTAGTGCTGCCTAAACAACCTTGAGTCCAATCCTAGACAGCCGACGGGAAAAATAAAGATTTGAAATGCTAGCAAATGCAAATGATCCAAAACAGCCTAGTCTTCAATATTCCTTTAGTCTCTATTTTGCAGGTGCTTTACTCCAGTGTCAATGAGCCACATGGCAGTCACCTCATGCCAATATCTTACGAGAGGTTTCGAAAGCGGCAGCCGGGCTACTGAATAATCGGTAGGATCCCACATAACTGTTTGGGTCGAGAAGCTTGTAAACTCGTCGTCTCGTTCGATACGAAATACCATAACACCCGCCACGTGTTTGTCCTGCTCAAAGCCCAACTCTACTAGCCCAGTTGCATCGTCCCTGCGAGTGATACGGTAAGTCCCCATGACTAGATCCCCGACTTTGAAATCCAAATTCAGGATAGAATCATAAGAGTATCCCTCTGTATCTGCCTTGTCACGATTCACAAGCCGCAGGAGATACCCTTGCAGCATACGCGAGAATCTGCCCATATTATATCGAAGAAACTTTGTGTGCAGGTCCTTGTATCCGAGAGGAGGCAAGCTCTTTGTTGGTACTTTGGCTTCGAAGCAATCTGTGAACACCTTTGCGCCGGGTTCGGTGCCTGCGTCCGGGAAGTTGGCGGGCCGTCCAAGCGTGAGGTCATACTCGCCAACGTGAAGGTATTTTCGGGTGACCCTTTTGGATAATTTCTTGTGCAGGTGGACAAAGTACAGAATTCCCGTGGCCGGCACGAGGAGACAGGCCGATAGAATGTAGATTGTGTTATTTGCCATCACGTCAGGCCTGTTCAAGATGGTGTGCGGGCAAGTCACAGCTTCATCAGCAGGTTATAAATGAGAGCCCGCTTATCACCGTGCCGATGTTATCTAAATTGATCTCACAGCCACAACGGGTCGCAGTGTTCAATTCCAAGCCAAACGATGTGCTTTCCTTCTCTTTTGTCTACGTATGGAGGTCGGTAGTTTTCCTTCCCAAGCACACCATAAGAAGGTACATATTATCCCCACAGCTGAGTCTATCAGACCTTTTCTTGTAAGTTCCCCTCAATTCCGCAACCTCCAGTAATATGGCCATGACTGTCCCCCTGTTCAAAATAGAATGACGAGGAATAGGAATCGGATAGAAGCTCCGACAAGTTACCCATAATCAACATCTTCTCGTACCTTTTTCCTTGTACTAAACATCTCAAACTTTGCTTCAATTCTTCATGCTCAATAATATGAATGGATCTGTCCGCATATTTAGAGTCTACTAGTATCCCTTCTGGTGCAAATTTCAGTTACAGTATATTCATCAGGTACCCGATATGCGTGTTTATTCAATGCCTTGACAGAAATAGGGATAAATGTATGATAAATACGGCGAGCACCCTCAACCAACCTGTTGCCGCCAGAATTGGCACACCCTGACGCAGTATCCCCTTCTTTCATCATTCCTTGTTCCTGACTGACCAGACATCAACACGTCAATAAGTCTTTAGAAACACAAGGTTATCTGCTCAATGATTGTGTTATCCTCTGCCGTGAATGACAAATGGAGTTTCTCATCAGCGTCATCAATATAGCCAACAGCCCAAGCAGACGTACAAGTACGCCACTTTAGAGTAACGCTGGGACCCTCCATCCCCTGCAATCCATTAGTGAGATGGACGTGGAGATGGCCAAGCGGGGGACCCATCGTGCCAATGTTGTTGTCCAGAATAGTCGACTAGTTTGCGTAGCGGCACAGATGGAAAGTCACAATAGTAAGACTGCCGCCATATCCCCTTCAGCAGCTCAGCGTTGCTCGCTCAGCACTTGGTCTCAAGGAAAAGCAACTCCGATCGCCCATCAAAATCCGTCAACCCAAATCCAGAAAATATTGGAACACAACGTTAAATGAAAAAGTTGGATTCTGATCACCGCGTGATTTTCCGCCTGGGTGATGTTTCAAACAATCCGTCCTTTGGAAGCAAAATGCTTCCAAGGTTGATATATATCGTAGTGCAGACTAACAAGGACGACGATACCGTCTGCGAGGGTGGCTTCCTGGTAGAAAGTTCTTTAACGTGAACTCCATACCAGAATGCCTTCCATTCTAGACATGACACGCCAAGGCCCATTGCTGGAAGCAAAGATCCTGGACAGTGTGGAGAACACCAAACAAGGCATCGTCCAACAGCAGCAACGCGATATGTTGGCTGATGCCGGTATACCAGGGTCGGCTACAGTCGAGGCAGACGTGGGATTCCACAACGAGACTGTCAAAGCTGGACAAGAACCGGAAGCGGCTGATCCTTTCACAAGCGGCAACGACTTTTGCCTGGCGGCCATGCTCACACCAAACGACCTCGCGACTTCTCTCCCTCTAACATCGACCACATCTGTTCCAACTGGAAAGCCTTCTCCTCCACGTGTCATGCGTCGCCACACATACGCTGCCAGTGACGCCAAACTGTCATCCGAAGCAGACGACGATAATCCTTCGTCCTGCAGAAGTTTACAAAAGTCTGTGAGTTTCTCAACAGCCGTCTCCGTCCATGCCCATGATGAATGGATAAGACAATTGAAAGGATACAGAAAAGAGAAAAAGAAAGCTGGAAAAAAGGAAATATGGAAGTTAGGCAGTTTGTTTGGTAATAGCTTGTAGTGTCGAACCCAATAGGCTTCAAAAGCGGAGGTAGCTGGGTCATGATTTCTGAGGAAAGGACATTGGTGATACTGATTCTGTACATAATTTTCTTATTGCCGGCTTTTGTATACAATATTAACCATAAGATAGTGCCTACTACTTTAGCACACAGATTGATGTTCGTAGGGCTGATGGATGAAATGCTTTTGCTAAGTCGGTTCCGCTTGTGAGAATGCTCCCTCTTCATCAAGGGCCCTCAAAAAAATGCACTTTCTCAACAAATGATGCCACCACCAAATCTAGAGTACCTAACTAACTACCGAATTGGTATGTTTCCAAACGGCTTCCCTTGCCTCGTCAGTATGGTACTTTTGAGGCTTCAATGGGACACCTTTGTCGCTCAGTAACCACCACCCTGTTTTGTACTGGTCACTTGTCAATGCGTACGTCATGATTTCTGCGCATTCCTCCGGTGAATTAGCAACAAGTTTTGCGAGGATCTTCGCGGGTACTCGCAGATAAAGCGGGAGATTTTTCATGAGAGGTGTTTCTATGACGCCTGGTGCAATGTGCATGAAGCCGATAGACGGATGTCGGAGGGAAAGCTCCTGGAAACCCGCGACGTCAACTCACGACCGCTTCAGCCATGTGCAAAGCAAGACTCTCACATTAACTAAAAGATCATTATATCCAGAGGTAGCTTCTGCGGCAGTTTTCAGGTTGTACGTCGTCTTGAGATCCAAGTCCTCGTAATGGATTGGACCTCCCAGTCCAGCCGCGAAAATTGACAGAACCCGGCTATCCTCGCCCTTTTCCGACGCTGTCTCCAACAGCGGCAACAGCTCTTTGATCAATAATGCTCTTCCATAATAGTGTACGGCCATCTTTTGATCAATTCCTTCTACGGTCTCAGTTCGTCCCTGCATGGTCATAAAGCCAGCCGAGATGACGAGCCCATTCAACTCAGTATACGTATTTCGATACGCCGCTGCGAACCGACGAATATCCTTCATGAGAGTCATGTCAATAGGCAGGAATTCATGATGCCCTTTGGGATTAAGATCGGTAAGCTGGGCAACAAGAGTAGAGCCCGCGGTAGCGTTTCTTCCTGCAAGGGAAATCGAAGCGTGCATTGATGCCAATTTTAGGGCCGTTGCTTGTCCGATTCCGGATGTTCCACCTACAACGAGGAACCGTTTATTAGCGAGGTTGACCGTAGCATTACAGGCTCTGGCTTGTGCGAAAGATGGCATCTTTGAGGGTGCAGTGATTCCATCGTGCTCTCGGCTTGCTTGACTAAGTGGGACGCTTACCTCATCAGCTTAGTCGATTTGTAAAGGAAGAAGCGGCTGACTGCAAATGAGTAGAATAGTAGCGATGTCAGGAGATCTGGCTGCTCGCCTACCGGAACAAGAGCGTGAAGAGAACAAGGAGAGACAAGAGAATGAAGTGGTGGCCTTGAAGGTGAGTACGGAAGGTAGGATACCAATTGGAATCAACAAGAATGGCCCACGAGTTCCTAACAGACTTCAACTTCTTCCTTCATAAGGCGATCTATGATAGGGACTTCAGTTTCGAGCAGGCGCATACAGGAAATATCTACGGGAGCTTTTCCCTACGATTGGATTTGGGTGACGAAGTAGAAATTGTCATTACTCGACTGCCCCCTAGGGAAACTGAAGACGTCCGGGCAAATGGTCCAGCACCTGCATCACCACAATCTTGTTTAGTTCGCCACAACGTGGTCGTTCGCTTTCTCCCTCCGATCATTATACACTTCAGGTTACCGGCCGCATACCCATCCCAGAGTCCGCCGCAGTTTGCACTCGTCTGTCAATGGCTGCTACCACAGCAACTTGCGGGGCTCAAAAGCGAACTGCTTCAGATTTGGGAACAGGAGAAGGATGTGTGCTTGTACAACTTTGCGGAGCATCTATTGCAAAAAGGGATGGAACAATTGCAGGTTGACACTCATGCCACGGCGAGAGGCAGCAGGACTAGATTATTTATTAACGTACTGGATCGAGCGGAAACAGAGGTCCGAGAATTGGTAGATTGGATTATGGACTACGATCGCCGAATGATTCAAGAAGCGTTTGAAAATTGTTCCTTCCACTGCGGTGTATGTTTGGAGACTAAGCCGGGAAGCCAGTGCTTTCGGCTAACCGCTTGCAAGCACGTCTTTTGTCGGGAATGTGTTACGAATTACTTCACCGCCCTTATAACCGAAGGGTCAGTGTTGCTGGTACGATGTCCAGATTCTCGATGTAGTAAACAAAACAAACGATCAGCATTGAATGAAGAATCTGGTGCAACACCAATCAATATCAATGCACAGATTCGTATGGAAGACCTGGCAGCGCTACTTCCTAGCACCCTTTTGGATCGTTATGCCAACCTCTTAGAAGCACACTCGCTTTCCATGCGCACAGATATCACTTACTGTCCGCGGCCTGCCTGCCAGTCACCAGTGGTACGCGATCCAAGGCAAGAAAAGCTGTGTATCTGCCCTACCTGTAACTTTGCATTCTGCTTCTACTGTCAAAAATGCTGGCATGGCGCCGCTGAATACTGCCGACTGAACAACATGGAGCAAATAGTTGTGGATTACATTGAGGCAAGGGCTTGTGAGGACGTGTCGCGGACAAGGGGCTTGGAAGTTAGGTACGGAAAGAAGACTTTGGAAAAATTGGCAAGGGAGTGGGAGGAAGAGCGTGAAACCAGAAAATGGAAGGAAGAAAACTCGCAGCAGTGTCCGGTACGTTGTCATACTCGATCTCCTGAGAGGTTTTCTCAAATATTCTCAAAAATTCCTAACATGTTGCGACTCTATAGACGTGCACAGCCGCAGTGCAAAAGAACGAGGGATGTAACCATATGACCTGTAGAGTATGTCATACTCACTTCTGCTACCTTTGTGGCATACAGTTGGATCGCCAGCGGCCATATGCCCATTTCAATGATGTGACGTCGACGTGTTTTCGGGCTTTGTTTGATGATATTACCGGAGGATTTCATGCTCAGAATGAGTGGAACGATGTGGGCGATGATGAAGCAGAGGAGTGGTTTCCCGATCAAGACATTGTTAGGATGGCTTTGGAAGAGTTAGACATAGCATGACACATAGGCTGAAATTCATGATTGCGTATTCGAGCGACCACGCACGAGGCATCCGCGAGTATAACTATTACTTTACGTTCAGGTTTAGATTAATGCGCAGAACATCGATTCATGCTACTGTAAATAGATTGAATTACTGTACAAAGAGACGCTGAGAACATCCCTATTCTTTTACTCCATGTCGATGCTTCGGCACTCCCTCTTTACAGGCTTCAACTCCCTTGAACCATTCATCCTCCAAAATGTCATTAACCCCCCATCTTTCCGTAGGATCGGGGTCTAACATTCTGTACAGGGCCGTTCGCGGTCCCGGTGCAGTGCGATCAAAGGGAGGATACCCGTGATTGAGCTTACTTCGCCCCTTCAAGAATGCCTGGTATTTGCAGAAATGTGGGTCTGGAGGTTTTGCCACTCGCCAGGGAATAGACGTGTGTAGTAGCGTATAAAAGATAATACCACAAGCCCAAATGTCAGCTTTCGAGGCGTCGTAAAGAACGGATGACCATTCCTCCGGAGCAATATATGGTTCCGAACCGTGAACACCAGTAGCCTTTCGGGGGGTTTTTTCAAAGCACGTTCGAAAGACTTCTGACACACCTATATTTCGAATTGAATAAGAATACAGATCCATCATATCTCTGTGTGGAATGAATTACCCACCAAAATCGGTGATTTTTAGCACTCTCAGATCCGCGTCCAGTAACAGATTCTCCGGCTTCAAGTCCCTGTGAGCGACGCCGACCGAGTGAAGGTATGCAACACCAGTCATCAGCTGCTTGAAGAAGCAATGTATTTCATCTGGATCGTTAAGTGTCCCCGATGATAAGAGAGTGTACAGGTCTCCACCGGGCATGTATTCCATCACTTCGCACCATCGATCACGCTACGGCGAGATTGAAAGGAATGAGCTTTAGCGCACAGAACGCATAGAAGTACACGTTGTCCCATTACCTCGTCCTGAATTAGATCAACCGTTTGTATCACATTTTCATGATGCATGTTTGAACTACAGTACCTTGTCGCGTTAGCCACGCCGACGTTCGATCAATATGTCCAAAAGATGTGGTACCCACCTAATGCAGAATTCGGCTATGACCTTTTTGATGTACTCTCGTTGCGTTTCTTCCTTTCTGCGTTTCCTAAACTCTTTGACTGCGTAGAGCACTTCAGAGGGTTGCGACGGGTTTGGGGAATCTGTGGTTTTATGTGCCTAAACGAGTTATAGAGAAAACCGTCAGAATACATCGCGTAACGACACCCCGTGAAGTAGCGACTTACCAATCTCACTGTTGCATTGGCACCTTTCCCCAGCACCTCGTTCCTGGCCACCCTTCCATATTTTTCTGCCATAGATGCATCGGATTGACTCCGACTGAGTTTAATCGATGATTGCCGTGTGGGTGTTGCTCCTCCCGACGTTGGATTTGGAGCCTCGTTGTCGGAGAGATCAGAAACGTTGCCGCGTTGGGGTGATGTAGCTGATGTCGCACGCCGATGTTTGGTTGAAATCAGGTCCTTGAATAAACCACCGGATGTCGAGCTTGTATCGTCACCGACCGGTGCTCCAGTACGTGAACTCGAAGAATTGGACCGACGGCCCCGCGTAAAGCTGTTGACTCGGGAAATGGTACGGTCTTGTGGCGGCGATGTTGAGCTGGATTTGGTGATAATATCCTTTTCGTCAACGGAGACAGGAAGAAAGAAACTATGTTGGTCTTGTGGGGATGTTGGATTGCTCTCTCGGTTTCTATCCCTTCCTCTTCCACGCTCTTTATCGCGGTCCTCGTCCAAACTAGATTTCAGATGAAAGAGCTTACCAATGAGTTGCTCTGCCTTACTTGGCGTGCGTTGTGGTGGGGGTGGAAGAACGTGATCACTGTGAATGGAACCCGGATAATGAAGAAGATGGATAAATTCCTGAACTTCCTCTTTATCTTTTTCTTTTTCCTTTTCCTTTTCCTTTTCCTTTTCCTTTTCCTTTTCCTTTTCTTTTTCTTTTTCTTTTTCCTTGTCACCGTCATCCACCTCCTCTCTACGGATCGGTTCAGCATCATCTTTGGAGAGCATGTCTCCCTCTCGTTTTGGTAATCCTTGGTGATTGAACGTGAGAAAATCACCGGAAGATGAGGTCCGCCCAACCACAATCTCGTCTGGTACCTCGAGCGGATCATGTCGGTGGAAAAGACGTTGGAGGAGTGTATGTTTTCTACCTGTTGTTGAAAACGCAGGGCTAAAGATATAGGTAGATGGTTCAGATCCCGCGGGCATGCGATGTGAATCATCCAGGCTGGACTCTAATTTTTGCATTTGCTCCTCGATTGCTGTTTCTTGGCCGATGGCCGCCGTTTCAGACGTTCCACCGCTTCCGCCATTCGTATCGACTGTACCACTAGCTTCCCTATCCACCTCTTCAATCGTGCCCAATGGCGGTCGGATGCTGCCGTCAGCTAACGAATGCCCCTCCTGCTCCTCTCCTCGTGCGGCCGGCGATCTAGGCAAACACATGGTCGCGGGAGGCAAGATCAGCGGTAGGACCCCAACACAATCTGCAGGCGTCCGTGGCTCATAGCTCGGGGAAAATGTTGGACTGACATGCGTTGGGCTAGGTGAATCACTCCGGCCTGAAGCAGAGTACTCGGAATCGTACCGCGGAAACTTTCGGAGTGCCAGCAATGGGTCCCAAAGGGTGTCAGATTCTAAGAGCTCCATGGGAAAAGCGGGACTATGTGTGTCGGTTTATCGGTAAAGTGTCAAAAAAAAGCTGAGGACGGCGATCTCGCATGACCTGGATGGGATGTCGTGCACCGATGCAAGAGCAATATGTGTGACCGCGTCTACTGGAGCATTACAGGTCGGTAAAATTGGCACGTTCCAGACGATTGAACTGGTAGGCGCAGATATCCAGTAAATTGGGACCATGATTTGAGCCATAAATAGCTACCCGATCCTTATGCGAAGAAGAACCATCGGACAATTGTGATGCTTACATAAATGAAGGCTGTCGTGATGGACTCGATTCAGACATGCACTAAAAATGGCATATACATTGGACAATAAACAATACGATACTAAGTGCTGTTAGAGATAGGATGGACGCAAAGCGATGTCTTGTATTTGGCTTGCTGAATAGGAACGCAAACGAGGGACCAAGCGCTTGGCGAGTGTTTTGTCGGAGCCCAGATTACCAATCAATGCACGTGATCATACCCTGGCCTCCTACGTGGCTTCCTGTGTGACTTCGGCTTACTTAGTGTATTGGCAATAACAAATGTCACACACAATACACCAGTGTGGATTGAACCACCCTGGGCCTGGCGACAACCAGCCCGGAAAAGCTAACCAACTACCACCACTAGGCCTAATTACACATGCAATACATCACGGTTGGTCTAACCGGGTAACTAGGCCCACCACCACGAGAGAAATCCTACTAGGCCTT